>OLKM01000984.1:65414-190281 GCA_900291075.1 Melanogrammus aeglefinus | reverse complement strand
AAGCGCTTCATTAAGGGGTGACTAAATAACAGTTTTATCCCGAAACCTTCGTTGCATTGATGAAAACAGCAAGCCGCGTACGTTTTTATCGTGCTAAAAAGCCAAGCCCTCTTTCCTAAGTGACTGGGGGAAAAAGAGAGCACTTGGCGGCAGGAGATGGGATCACCACCCCTCTCCGTGCACCATCTCTGGAAACCGCCCATTTAGCCGAGTAACACGCTCATGTGGAGTTCAGCTCTGGCACCCTGGATGCGTCCGTTACGACCTCCTGGGATAGGCCGCGAGACCCCTCTAGCGCTCGCGTTCAGCGGGCCAGGCCCACAAGCGCTGGCCGATTTTCTGGGTAATCTATGATCGCTCCCTTGCCTGTGAGAGAGAGCGTCTCGCCGCCAAGGAGTACCTTCGGCGGCCCCGAGAGCAAGACGCTGGAGGCAGGGAAACCACGGTGCATCTCGTGCGTTGCGGTGCTATGAGAATCATACACAGCCGCTCCCTCTTGGACGCGGCCACGACTTGGGGAATCAATGGTGAACGGGTGGGAAAGCGTACAGGAGTGTGTTCGGCCATGGTCTGTGAGCGACGCATCCACCCCGAGCGGGGGATTGTCCTTTCGCGCTGAGAGAGACCACAGCTCGCACTGTGTGTTCTCCCGCGTAGCGAAATAGGTCGACCTCCGCCTTCCCGAACTCGCTCCATATCTGATTCCATCAGATCGTGGTGCAGAGTCCAGCCTCCTGGTTGGGGACCCCCCTCGACATCAATGTCAGCCCCTCTGTTCAAGACACCGGGGATTTTACGCTGCTCTGAATTGAGAGCAAGTGTGCGTGCGCCCAGCATAAACAGCTGTCTCGCTATGCCAGCAGCTGTGCCGAGCGCACGCCCCCTTGGCCGATTTATGTATGCTGCTGTCGCCTTGTTGTCCTTGCGAATCATTACGTGTTGATTCGTCACATGGGGCAAAGTGTTGAACCACCTTCACACAGTGAGGAGCTCCAATGTGTTTTTATATGCATGGTCACGGGGGGCGGCCAAACGCCGCCCACTACGTGAAACTCGCATGTTCCTCCCCAGCCCGACAAGAAGCATCCGTGAACACTGAGATGTTGTGACGTTGCTGCTGCCCAACGGCACCCCTCTCGCGAGAGTTCGGGATCGCCCCAGTGGGTCAAATCGGGGCCACTGATAGGGGAATGGTCACTCTGCGCCGCCGTTGACGCACCGGGTCGATGCGCAGCGAGAAAAACCATCTCTGCAGCCCCTTTCAGTGAAGCAGCCCAAGTGGCACCACCGGTGTGAGCGGCCGACATCCATGCCCAGCAGCTCATGACAGAGAGGGCTGTCACGACGCTGCCGGGGAAAACAACGGCGGAGAAGAGACCACAACGTCTCCATCCTCTGCTGTGAGAGCCGTGCTCTCATTACAGCTGAATCCAGCTCTACCCCCCAATACAACACACTCTGTGAGGGAGGGGGGAGCTTTTCTTCCAGTTTATGGCGAAGCCTAAATTCGACAGTGGAATTACCAGTCTTTTTGTTTGAATACCCGCTTCCTCCTTGGAGTGAGCCATCAAAAGCAGATCGTCCAGTAGAACAGTACTCTCATCTTCCTGTTTGCGTGCAGCGGCTGGAAGAGCCGTCTCCAGCACTTGAGAACGTTCGTGGGGCTAGAGAATAGCCGAACGGGAGACGGTTGTACTGGTAGTGTGACCCTGGCATGAAGAAAACGCAGGAATTCCTGTGTTTGGGGATCACTGTGACGTGGAAGTAGGCGTCCTTCAAATCTATTGATGTGAACCAGTCGCCCGGTTTACACATGTAACACTCGTCTGATTGTTTAACATGTGAAACGGCCTCTCCGCGATGCATTTGTTGGAATAGGGTAGAATCGAGAATCGGTCTCAGCCCTCCTGTTTTCTTGGTACCAGGAAATAACGGAATAAAATCCCTGCATTTCCTCTCCTGCGGACTTGCGGAAATTACACTTTTTCGCTAGAAGCTGCTGTAGCTCCGCCATATATAGTGGACAGCTGTTGATCCTTGGATGACAGCGTTGTTTCCACAATCCCGTTGAATCGCGGCGGAACGGAGGTTGACTGCAGGTGTGACCCTGGATGATCAGCACTGTCCATCCATTTGGCCAGGCTGCATGCGTTCAGCCATTCGAGTAATGCTTCGAAAGCGGCCGTGCAGCCTCTTGTTTCGATGCGGCTGTCATGGAAACGAGCCCACGCTTGAGCCCCTGCCGCCGCTGCGAGGGAGATCCCTCCTCGCAGCCCATGGGGAAGCTTTGCCCGAAAGGGCTGGTGTGTGTGTCATTAGCAGAGGCATGCCCTGCCTGCTCAGCTTGTGATAATAGTGTAGCTCCTCTCTCCCGAGCGTTGGGACGGCGGAGGAATAACACTGCGGCTGGTTAGCAGACTGCCGACACTTTGAACGACCTGCGTGGTCATTCGTAGACAGAGAGCTCGTTTCAGCCGCCGCCCCGCCACATGTCATGCCAGGCATGATGTGGTGAGCGGGAAGTAAATGTAGGGCTGGCTCGATCAAATAATACGAGGTTTATTGAACGGCCTGCGCTATATGTGGTGGGAGATGCGGTGTGAAACAGTTTACGCTGAACCGGAAGGGTCTGGCGTTAACTGGGGTGTGGGGGGAAAAACAGCTGTCTTTAGTAAATGAGGTGTTTCCCGCTGTCACACGCTTCTCCCTCGCCCTGTAATAGCCGCGCTTGTGGGGCGGGCATCGCCCCATGAGCCCGCTTGCCCCGAGGCCTTCGCCGGCCGCTCGCCCGCGCCTGCGACGGAGGCGGGCGGGAATGGGAAGGCCGGGCGAGGCTGCCTTTGTACAAGGTAATGAAGGGCTGGCTCGATCAATAATGTGAGGTTTATTGACGCCTGCCTATCTGTGGTGGGAGATGCCGTGTGAAACAGTTACGGCCGAACCGTAGGCTCTGGCGTTTAACTGGGGTGTGTGGAGAAAACAGCCGTCTTTTAGAAAAGAGACGTTTCCGCTGTCACACGCTTCTCCTCGCAACCGTAATAGCCCGGCGCTATGTGGGGCGGGGCATCGCCCATGAGCCCGCTGCCCGAGGCCTTTGCCTGGCCGCTGGCCGCGGCCTGCGATGGGAGAGCGGGCGGGGCTGATTAGCCGGGCGAGTTTGCCTTCAAGAGGCAATGGGCTGGCACGATCAATAATAGGTTATTGACGGCCTGCCATACGTAGTGGGAGATGCGTGCGAAACAAGTTTATGGACCGAGCCGACAGCTCGGCGTTTAAACTGGGATGTGGGGAGAGAAAACAGCCGTCTTTTAAAGAAGATTTAGGTGGCTCCTAAAAGAGCCGTTGTTTTCTCGCCGTCACACGCGTCTCCCTCGCCACATCATGGCCTTCGCCCGCGCTTGGTGCGGAGGGGCAATTATGCCCATGAGCCCGCTGGCCGGGCCCCTGCTGGCCGCTCGCCACAGCCACCGACGGGGGCGGGCCGGGGCTTGTGAGCCGGGGGCCAAGAGGAGCTGCCGGCGGCGCCGCAACGGTGGCTTCGGGGGCCCACGGCGCGACGGGAACCCGGGCGGGGCGCTGCTGTCCGGGGTGGAGGCGGAGGGCGGGAACGTGTCTCCGGGAACTTCTCTGCCCTCCTCGGAAGCAGCCTGCATCTCGTTCCATCATGGACGACAGGCGGGGCCCGAACAGCCCGTCCGAGCTGATGGGGCACTCTAGCAACTGACGCCTCACCGCTCAGGGATGCCCGGGGTCTGTTGCAGCAGCCACAGGTTCCGCTGAATCAGTGGCTGCCATGCCGGCCGTCCGGGGGCCGCTGTTAACCGCCACCGTGGAACAGAGGCAGAGGATGACACCGGCAGCTTTCGCCACGTCGACTGCCCGTTCAGCCAGACGATGAGGGTCAGCCGCCATGGGGAGATGTCATGCGCTAGCAGGGCGATGTTGTTCACAACCGCCCATCTGCTGATCATGCATTGATTGCGCCCTGTCTGTGAGCTGGCCGTGCAGCTGAGAATTCAGTGGAGTGGTGGGTTCGGCTGGACCGCAGCGCAGACCCTCGACTTCACTCCCTGATAAGGACAGCGCACAGAGCGGGTCTCGATGCTGTGGAGAGTACTGTTTCCGGTGTATGATAACCTCCAGCTCTGTCAGATCGCTACGTCTCCGTGACCTGAATAGAGTGATCCACTAGAGGGTCATGACTGATCTTCACTATGCCAGTGCCCACAGCTTCTCACGTACAGATGATGGCGGGGTGTGTACATTCGGCTGTTCGGTTCGGATGACGTGTCCAGGGCGTGTTCGCTCAGGGCCTCGAGCCCCTCAGATTCCATGACAGCTGCGTTTGGGCGTTTGGAGGACCTGAGCACTGTGCCTGACGTTAGTCTTTTGGTATTTCTAAAGACAAAATATGACAACAATGATTGCTGAAGTTCATATGTCCTTTGTCATCTTACAGGACCTGTGAAAAGAGAGAGACTGGCAGAAACCGGCAGAGTTGTGCAGCCACTGGTCCAAGAACACACATAGGAGAGGGTTTGATTGGTTGCCACTTCGTAATCACTGATGGCCGCCAGTGATGTCACACTGGGGCCTCGTTGTTGCTTGTGGGCATCGCTCAGAGCTTCATCGCTGCAGCTCGTCTGGTTACATGAATGACGGACTGCATCTGTAGGGGTCGGAATTATTAGGTACCACCTCTTCTGGTTTACCTTGTTATGTACTGCACTTTTCACAAGCTTAAATGACATACTGTTCATGTTGATCTAACAATCGGCAGCCATCTCCTGTCTGTACTATATCCTTCTATATAGATAATTGATTTTTCCACCTTTTAAGGGTTGGGTATGGGATTTGCGAAACGCAGCACGATTTTGAAAAATACACAACTCAAATGGTCCTACCCCCTCTCCTCAACGCTGAGTCTGGACTCCACCCATTCCAAGTACATGGACACGCAATCATGCATGAGCGAGACACAGATTGCGCGAGAGCGAGCCATTGGCTAGTTAGGCTAGCTCCAGTAGCTACCGCAGGATAACAACATATACGACTTAGAAGCTTGCTCTGGGTCACAAGCTTTGAGTACGTGCACGAAGGGGTCAAGCGCGGGGAGCAGGGGAGGGAGAATGCAGTGCGACCGTTTGATTGACGTACTTACTGTCCAATGCCACTCGGTGGGTCTGGAAATCATTGGCTGGAGTTTTTCGAGGCCTGCCCGTTCCACAGATGATTGACTTGTGTAATTTCCATGTCAGTACTTCTAACCCAGTGGCTGTGAGTGGGTTATGATAAGGATTTCAAGTAATTTTGCCAAAATGGCCAAAAAAGAGAATTCCATACCCAACCTTTAAATAACTTTCTGCAATTTAGTGAAAAAACACAGAGAAGAATTAGTGATACCCAAATGTAACCGCTTCAACTAAAGAGTGATTTTTGGATTAATATGCCTTTAAATAGGATTTTTGCTGTGTAGTTTGAATTACAATGCTGTACACCACTCGTCTTCTAGTTCATTAAAAGGTGACATTTACATTTTATTAAATGTTGTTTTGAGTACTTTGATCCTGATCTTAGGATAAATTAATAAATAAAGCTTATTATTACTGTGGATTATCACTGGATTATTGCTTTGGACTATCGCTTGGATTGTTACTAATGATCACCACTAGGATTATTACCATGGATAGGGTGATGAACTGGGGGATCCTTCCAGGTAGTATTAGGGGTGCAATTGCTGCCCTGATTGATATGCATAGTAGTAGGCCTGCTACGCGTTATTAGTACATGCCGACATGTTGTTGCTAGGGTCATATCAGTTCATTGGGTCACGCATATGTATGGTATAGGGTCACGTCTACTTGTTGCTAGGTCTGGGGTTTTTATCCGGACCAAACAATTTGAATTTAAGATGCATAAATAATGTGCATGGCCATATTGCTCTTGGGTGATTCCTGCTACGTCAACAGGGCGGAGTATGAAGGCCGGTACAAAATTACGATAACATGTAGTGGCTTTGGTGAGAGTAAATGTTCTTACATCAATTCCAAATATCCCAAATTTATTTTTGCAAAAGGAAAATCAGCTCTCTTCCATATCCAATCAGAGACCACCAGGTGTATTGATGTTTAAACACAAAGTGCCCGGGGAAAGCCTATCAAAGTGTTTGTACTAGCAAATACACATTGATGTAAAACAGGTTCACAAATGAGATTGCCATATGGAAATACAGATGGCATCCTTCTTTATCAAAAACAAGCTGAAATATATTTGACTTTTTATCCATCTATATAGAAACTTCAATGTATTGGTCTAGCTCTCCGTCCATCCACCTCTACAGTTGGGCTGGATAAGTACTTTGATAGTATTGGTTGCAGAACTGAAACACAATTTAAATTCATGTTCAAATTAATTGATTTGCAAAAAATTTAAAGAACAAATTGGGAGCCGAGTCCTTGAAGTTATAGAGGCTTTTTAATGTGCTTCAGGAAATATATTGTTACACCACAATTTCACACTATAAATATTTTCAATATGAACTTTGTTTGTTCGTTAAATAAACATATAGAGTTGTATATTTCAGAAATATAAAATTACCCAAATTAATGGAAAACATCACACAAAAAAAGAAAAATAGAAATGCACCCACATGCCAAGGTTTAAAAGAGTAAAACTATTATATATAGGGTAGACCTTGTCATCTTGTAACACCTTTCACACTAGTTTATTTACCTTGGGATCAATACATTAGATTGTTAATAATTACATACCAAATGAAATTACAAAGGCATTTATTTTGTATTAATTTCATTATTTCCGTTAAAGGCATTTAAATAGGCAGAGTGACACAATTGTTGTTGTTCTTTTCTTTACTTCAAATTCAAAAAGAAATTCAGATTCATGCATACATTTTATTTTAAACACAAATGTAATTCAGCTACAGTCCCATTCAGGTCTATGATTTGTAATTATCTTACTCACGTGGGACCCATCGTTCCCAAAATCCACATCCTCATCCACATCGTCAAACCACTTATCAGGGGTCGAGTCACGGGGGCAGCAGCTCAAGCAGGGGTCCCCAATGACCAATTGTGAAGTAAAAATCAAAACATCCAACTCATTTCCGACCCATTGTGCTACCTGCCAGAACCAAGGGCAAGGCAGTTAACCAAGCAGTCCTTACCAACGGTCCATCCATCCTTTGTACCGTATATCAAAGGTACAACCACACCATTAGCGATCCCTACAAAGGCGGACATGATATCTAAAACGTACATAGCATAGTGAGAATGAAAATGGCTGGATAAAGCTAGGATGATGTTTATGCTGTAGTTGAGAATGATTGACGTGAGTATGATGGAGACAATGTGCAACGCCCTTCTCCTGATGTCTTTCCTCGGGGTTGATTTTGCTGCGGCGGTGGCCTCTCCCGGGCGAGGCTTCTGAAGCGTCCTGATCACAGAGGCGCAGCAGAACAGCTTGAGGGGAAGCAGCATCAGGTACTCAGCAAGGTAAACATATGGACGCCCGACCCAATCATAGTAGAGGTAAAAAAAGATAGACCTGCACAACCCAGCCACCCAGACCACAGCAGAAATTCCAACCCGATACTTGAGACCTTTGACCTGGAGGAAGGTCACAGGCCGGACTACCCCCAGGTACACCTCAACGCAGATGAAGCACTGAAAGAGCGGACGGGTGGTGAGAACCATACCAGAGCTCAGCTCCCCTAACAGCTTAATGGCGTTGACAGGCAGAAATAGGGATATCAACATCAAAATGTTGGACAGGCAGTTGAATATTTCCGAGATTGACAGGTTGAAAGTGAAGAACTCTGTCGACAGGTGCTTGTTGGGTTCGCTCAGAATCAGAAACAGAACGTAGCAGTTGGTGGGGAAGGCAACCATGATGTTGACGAGGATACACGTCTTCTCAGCAACTTCCCAGTCCAACGTAGTGACATTCTCCCCAATGGATGAATTCATCAGGCAGCTAAAAGAAGACAGGACAGGAGATCTAAGGCAGCAAGTTCAGTCTCACAATGAAACCTGTTACGTTATAATACACATAAATAAAATTACAAACTTATTTATATCAGATCAATTCTGGACGCCCAGGGTGTTTACTTCTTTACTGTTAATTTTGAGGCCGACATGCATCTCGTAAAAAAATAGCAAATAAAAGATAATGTAAAAAGAACAAAGACCTGACTTGAAATGATGACCGACTTCTTCAGGGGTTGAGTCATCCAGCCCTGTTTTTACAGTGATGAGTCTTCTTTAGGGCATTCGGGGTCAGATGAGGGTTTTAAAGAGCAGTGTAGTTAGACTGAGAGTAACACTCTCAGTCACTTCACTGTAGTGAAGTGCAAGGAAGCAAATCCAGCACAAGCTAAACTAGTCAAATAGAAAGGGAGACCGCGGTAGTTTAAACAAACTGGATGGCTCAAATCAGGTGTGAGGGGCTGCTATGGCTCTCCTGATGATCTCTTTTTCCATAACACAGGATTGTTGTGGATAAGAATGAAGAAAAATGGTCCCTGAACGGCATAATCCTGCCATGACATAATGGCAGGAGTGTGTGTCCTGTACCCCGCAGTATCTGCCCACAGAATTTCTCTGGGAACTCGTTGTCTGCTTTTTCTAGATATACAATATCAAGATCTAGAATGGATTTGTGAATTCCAGATCCCCCCAAATCACCTGGGAAATGGTGAAGAGTTGGTTCACTCAATGGCGGTTCTACACGGGGGCCTACGGGGGCCAGTGCCCCTGTAGACATGTCCCTGGCCCCCCCTGTGGCCCCCTCGTGATGACCAAATAAAACGGCATCGTTCTACACGGGTAAATTAGAGCGGCGGACCCAGACAATGTGCTGCTGCTGCTCGCTCGGTAAATGAGAGCTCAGCGACTACTCTTGGTGAAAGGAGCGATGTTTTCTCCTGTTGCAAGAGTCGAAGCTAAGCAAAACGATTTCATTTCGTAAGTGACTTGTTCTTGCACATAACCATGTTACTTTAGTTCCTCACACTGATGATGAAATTAAGTTTGTAAATGTCTGGTCTCGACATATTTAGAAACTTAATCAAATCTAAGCAAACTCATTGAAGCAGAAGCGAGTATCCATATATCAGTACCCTTGCTAGGTCTAGGCTACACAATGTTGTGATGTTAACCACATATTTTCATCCGTTTTGGCTGCTGCATTGAGATAACAAATACATTTGAGTAAAGAGCAGTAGGTTATCTGCCCGTGTTAAGCAGGGAGGGATGGTTATGCAGCAAAATCTAATGCATTCTCCTAGGTTTTTTTTCTTCTAATAGCAGCTATCATTAAATGAGGAAAGAACAGTAGAACAGGGGAGTTTCCTTTGAGCTCTTTAGCTCCTTGTGCAAGATTGATGTAACCCTTCCTGTAAGCTCAGCCTCTGGGGAACAGTTTCTCCACACTGAAACTGATAAAATAATTGTTTTGCACTTCGTTGTACCCTGGAGTTTTCTTTTCAAATTGACACATTGTATTTTGTACCCTGTACTGTATTTTTTTTATTTTTCATTTTTTATGCCCCTACTTCTCTTTCACGCTTGTACAAAATAAATGTTTTAGATGATTTAGGACATAAGCTCCATCAATTTAAGATAGTTTGAAAGATGAAAGGTGGAAGTTATAAACTCTTGTACAAATTAACTGTTTGATTTTAGAGTAAAATAAAGTTTCATAATCTTTAAATATAATTTTTTGCCTTTTTTTGTGCCCCTGGTTAAACACTGGCTCCTCCTTGGCCACCCTATTAAGAACCACTTAGACCGCCTAGAACCACCAATGGGTTCACTGTTCCACACCCTGTAGAGCTCCCTCTCCTTACCCTGAAGACTTCCCTCTCCTCGCTCTGTAGACCTCCCTCTCCTTACTCTGTAGCCCTCCCTCTCCACACCATGCAGACATTTCTCTGCTCATCTGGGCATAGACCTTTTCCTGAATGTGGATTCTAATGCTGGGTATCCAGTCACAAATCATGAGATTTGCATTAAGCTGTGTCTATGCTTTCTTTGCCTGATAGTGGGTTGATGCAAAGCACTTTAGTGCCCAGATATTCATCTTGCGAATCTGCCATAATACCTGAAAAAATACAGATAGAGATGGAAGACTGATTAGTTAGAGATAGAACACTATTATCCTACTTGCTCAACGATGCCTAAAAGTGAACTGCCTACATTTTGGTTAGAACCTACGAAGCATTGTGCTTCCATACACCGAAAGATATCCATTCCATAACGTCTTCAGCCTGCATTGATGTAATCAATACCCTATACAGGTGCGCACATACACATGCAAATAGGCCTTTGTATTGGCTGATTCGTCAGTTCTTGAATATTTTTGTTAGTCAGTGCTCCACCCAGCAGTTTAATTGAAATCTGTAATTTCCTTCTACCCCCACTTTTTTCTCAATATCGCTGCTATTTGTCGGTTTCCTGAATGTACTGCACCTGTGAGGGGATGTTTTATGCTACCACCTGTTGGATACCTGAATGTACTACACCTGTAAGTGGCTTAAATTACAATACTGTTCTGGCAGCGTTGCCATCTCCTAGATGCATTACCCCTGATAATAACTTCTGCATTTGAGTCAAAAAGAACACAGAGATGTTCACCAACAGTGAGTCCCAAACTGTTACGGGAGAAAAAGGCAGAGGGGTGAAGCTTGTCGTTGGAAGGCGAGTGCTGGGACAGAATGGCTCCAAACCCCAGTGGCTGATGCATCCACCTCAACGATGAATTGGAGGTTGGTGTCAGGCCGGAAGAGAACAGGGGCTGACACAAATCAGCTCAGTCTGTGAGATCGTCTCAGCTGGGGAATACCACCGGAACGGCAAGGCAGTGAAGAAGAGGGCGGTGATGCGGCTGTAGCTCGTGATAAAGTGCAGATAAAAATCCCAGGAATAGTTGCAGCTGCTTACGACTGGAGGGGGCTGACCACTCTGACACTGTGGCCACCTTGGCACGATCCATCTCCGCTGTTCGTGTTCCACAGGATTCTGGGAATGAATTAAAATGTTGTCAATAGAAACAAAAAACAAAACGGTTAAGCATGTCTCGGAGGACCGGGGCTTGAAAAGGCTTGAAACACAGCAGGGGCATTGGACAGACCAAAATGCATAACCTGGTATCCAAAGTGACCCAGTGGGGTGTTCAGTGTGGTCTTCCACTCATCTCCGGCGCGGATGCGGACTACGTAATAAGCGTTCTCCCATGAAGACTCATTCACCAATAAAGATTTATTTTGAATGATAGCATAAGAGAATATTTTGCATTATAAGTCTTTGGCGTGAGCCCCGTCACGGATCCAGGACGACGTGTGGACTTGACATATCCTGCCAAGACTAGCAGGGGCGGAGCCTTCCCCAAAAGAATGGACGCAACACTGGAAATAAGTGATAACTCGGCATGTGCTGCCAGGACTGGCAGCACATGTCCTGGCAGCACGAAAGGGAGTAATGAGAACATACATACCCACTGTAGAAAAGGGGGCAAGGATCTATACTGCTTCTGGAAGATAAAAGGCATACCCAATGTACGACATATTAAATCAATCGTTGAAACATAGAACAGCTTAAAATACCATCAGCGAGATCAGTAAAATTTTAGAGCACTCGAGCCTCGAGTGCTTTCGTGTTGTACCGACGACGTGGTCAACGCACTATTCAGGGTTTCTGCGGCGACCTTGGGTGCTTTTGTGTTGCACCACCGACGTGGTCAAGAACTCACGAGTGCCTGTGTTGTGCCACCTACGTGGTCAAAGCATTTTGAGTGTTTGATGTTGTGCCACCGACGTGGTCAACGAACTCATGAGTGCCCTTGTTGTACCACCGACGTGGTCAACACACTCACCGGGGTTACTGCAGCGAACATTGAATACTTTCGTGTTGTTCCACCAGCGTGGTCAACAAAGTCAGGAGGAGTGCCCGCGTTGTGCCACCAATGTAGTCAACGCACTCACCGGGGTTACTGCAGCCAAACCTTGAGTGTTTGATGTTGTGCCACCGACGTGGTCAACAAACTCACAACTGCCCGTGTTGTGCCACCGACGTGGTCAACGCACTCACCAGGGTTGCTGCAGCGAACCTAGAGTTTTATGCATTATTATTATTATTATTATTATTTTATTTACTTGGGAGGCTTCCGCCTTCTACCACATTAGCGAGATGGACTCTGAACCACTCTTTTGTCATTGGCAGGCTGTTGGGCAAAATAAACAGAGGTGATTCGGGCAACGTGCGTTGCCAAAGCTTGAGATAGTGGAGCATGGAAGCGCAAGTACAGAATGAGTTGTTGATTCTTGAAATAATGATGGTCACACCTGCCCCTATGCTATCGGTTTTAGACCGATTTAAGAAGATGGAAATCCAACCGGAGTTCGTGGAAGGGTGGGCTGAGTATTGTATCTGAATTCGCTGCAGAGCATAGCCGTCTGAATTCCTGGAAATGGAAACAGGAGAGAGAATCAGCTAGAACATTATAGTGACCAGGTATATGCTTGGATTTTATGATGAAATTGAGAGTAACGGACTGCCATGTTAGACGTCTGAGCAGAGACATAAAAGTAGGGCATGCAGATCACTTTTTAGTTTTTATTAATCATTGCCACCACCGCTTTGTTATCGCAAAACATGGTTATGCGTTTACGACGCCATGCTTTACCCCACAGAAAGATAGCAGCCATGATTGGGTGAAGTTCGAACAGCGCAGACGACTAGGACCCGGGGGCAAAATTCAGCTGGCCATCTTTCAGCAAACCATTGCCCTCGGAAAAAAAAACGAACCGACCGAGGGAGCCGCATCGGTAAATAGTTTGAGAGAATCGGATGATTCGGGCATGTCATTATAAAAGAAAGATATAGCCTACTGTTCCAATTAACAAGGAGAAAAAACCAGAATTTGAGGTCAGACCTGCAGCCTTCGTTGAGGTATATTATGTTGTTCAGTTTTGGGACCGAATGGGCCAGAGTTAGAAGGTGAGCGAAGAACGAGCGGCCTTACGGTATAATGCGCACGGCGAAATTGAGTTGGCTTAGAAGGAGAGCATTTTGCGTTTAGTAACTCCAGCAGTAGTTTGAAACGAATCGGAAAAGATCTGATCCTCTGTAGTTTCTCATCAGGGAGGGATGCTTGCATCCTATTTGGAGTCTAAGCGAATCCCTAGAAATTCGATTGAGGTAACTGGGCCCTCCGTTTTCTCTTCAGATAGGGGGACGCCAATTTCACTGAATACTCCCTTTTGAATGTCCAGAACGCTGGTTTGATTTGAAGGAAAGTCGATGGAAGAAATCGTCTAGCAAATGTAAAACGAATGGCAACCAACATACATTTAACAGGATCCAGCACAAGGCCTCAGATAACAAATTGAAGAGGTGGGGACTGCTCCTACACCCAAATGTTAACCTGACTGCAAAATAGATCTTAGACTACAATTTAATTCCGAACAGCGGCCAATCGGAACGATGAATAGGCATGATTTTAAAGGCATCCGTGAAGTCGCAATGGTAGCCTACAAAGAAAATGGTGCTAGTGGAATGCATTCGTTGACACTAGCGATAGAAACTCCTACCCGGATTCTAAACTACAGTTATTATAAGAACAGACGGGTTTTGTTGAAATTGTTACAAATACTCCTCCCATTGAACAGAATGATAGACCGGCCGAGCCGATCGCCAGGTTGGCTTACAGGTTCACCACCATGGATGGAGAACGGAACGGGAGAGGTAGTAGCAGTCTTTTGACAGAGCACCGTTGTTTTCCCGTGAGAACTGCAGATAGCGCACAATAGTGACCAAAATGGCTGAGCAGGAGCTCGGTGTCCGTGATAGACCGATCGATTCTAGTATTGAACATAGCTATGCATTGAGCTGACTTGACAGAGAATGCTTTGTGGGATTCATAAAATAAAGGTCCCCCATAGCGCTGGTTGAGGTCAACGATGATCCTCCTTTCAGGATAAACTTGCCACTGTATGTCTCTGTAAATACCGAAACTAATGATGAACTCGCCAAAGGATAAGTTGCGCGTTAGCCTGGGATCTGTTGTCTTTAAAAGAACAGATGGGTCGCCACAATCAACCCATTGGCGCTTAATAGCATGGGAAGGTAAATCCACAAGACTGACATCGTTACCCTGGAGTATGTTGTATTTAGTGAGTTGGGAAACGGTTGCCGTGGCGGGCATGATGAAATTCCTACCCAGATGCTGAGCTGATAGAGCTGTAGATAATGTAAAGGATACGGCAGCTAGGGCAACTACCGCGGAGGCAGCAGTAGGCAGGATGACTAGACACACGGTTGGTGCGTAGGCTGTGTTGGCGGAGAAAGCCGAGGACACTGGTTGCACGCCGTGGCACTCAGGCAGGAAGTGGAAGGGCGCCGTGACAAATGAAGATGCAGGTTGGGGGCTTGGCCCTTGGACCCTTCCGGGAGTTTGGATCGGTGTGTCAACGGTGTTATTCCTTGTGCCGAGGCTTTTCACGTACTCGGCGAGGGTTTGTAGAACCTGGATGATATCCTTGTTGAGGACTTGTGGGTGAGTTGGTTGAGGATGCTGGAAATCGAGATGATCGGCATTCTTCCCCGCACGTTTAGCCGGACCAGAAATGGTAGGACGAGTAGCACGCTTCTTGCCGGGTTGTTTGCATTTAGGCCGCAGCTGCGGCAGCGGTAGCAGCGGTGCCGGCGGCAGCATCAGCAGCGGCGGCAGCGGCACCGGGAGCGGCCAGTGGAGACAGGGGTGCGTTTTGAGGGTTCCCCAAAGCTACGTCGGCTACCTGCAGGATTTTCTCCCTTGATGTGCTTCAACTGGGATGCCTTGTTGGTCGAGGAGTTCTAAGAGATTTTTGGTTGGCCGGGACGCCCGAGAAGCTGACTTTAACTGGATTCTTGAAGTCCTAGACGATATAGTAGGTGACAGAGAAATGGCATCCTCGTCAGATTCAGAAACGTCAAACTCTTGGTGAGTACTAAGCGACATAGTGAGCTGTTGAGATAATCGAGAATAACGAGCATTGAACGAAATACCTATGCAGCAAAGAACGTATGCTAGACTACTCTTTATAAAGCAGGTGTAGGCAGGTGATTGGTGATTGATGATTGGCAAACTGGCGCGTGTTAGTTGAGTCCTCCTGGTAGAACTTGCACTGAAGCTTACATTTCTGCAGGTCGAGTTTGGATATAACAGAGGCGTCCCGTAGCGGAACAAAAGCAGCGTCAATAAGGAGAAAGGGTTTCTTGACCTTCACAGTAATGGTGTTCAGGCCTTGATAGTTGATACAAGGACGTAAGCTACTCTTCTTTTTTGCAAAAAATAACCCAGCACACAGTGGGGAGGACAAAGGATGGATGAGGTCAGCCGTGAGAGCGACCCGGATATAGTTCTCCATAGCCTCCCACTTAGGATAATTTATACAGGCGGCTGCTTGGGAGAGGGGAACCAGGCAAGAGGTGTATTGCGCAATCATGGGGACATTGTGGGGGCAAGGAGAGTCTGTGATGTTTGCTGAACACTAAAGCGAGATCATGGTAGACCACAGGCACTGAGGTTCCGGGGGGGTCAATGTAGTGAAGGTCGAGGGTGCCGGGGCACATTGAAGACAGTGGGAGTGACAGTAAATGCTCCAAGCGGTGAGGCTGCATGATTATTGTGCTTGTAGAACCAGGGGTACTCTAAAACTAACTGGGTATGTGGAGAGTCAACAACCGCAGGTCCAGGGGGACTGTCTTCAGCTCCACCAGTTCTAAGCGCAAACCGTTCGCACTCCCAGCGGGATATCTAGGGCTTAGGTTTCAATCCCTAATTTCTCTATTACCCTCTTATCAATAAAACTGTTGTCCTCACCAGAGTAGAGGAGAGCAGAGAGTTGGAAGGGACCTGAACCCAGAGGGTGGCAAAGACCTGGGGGCAGGAGTGATAGGGACAAAAGGCTTGTCCGCTTCACCCTGGTTAAGGACGAGCCAGTTCGTTTTCCGGTAATAGCGGGCAGGATAGACAGAAGTATCCCTCCTGGCCGCAGTATAGACAGATCTGGCTCCTTCCTCGGTGGTTACGTTTCTCCTGAGACAGGCGGGCCCACCCCAATTCCATCGGCTCAGCATGGCTCCGGATGTTTCGGGGGGGAATCAGAGACCCTGGGTTGGGCCCGTGACGTCATCGTGGGGCAGGAGACGGAGTGGTGGTCGGTGGAGAGCTGGCCCTAGATAAGTGACAGGGACGGGAGACAGTGGCGGGATGGCAGCGAAGGCGGAGCACGGAAATAACTCTCCCGTTCCCGGAGGCGGATATCCATACCGATGACCAGTTGGATCAGCTGCTCCAAGTCCTTCAGGGTGTCGTGGAGAGCGTTCCAGAACGGTTATGGTGTCCACTCTGCGGGGGCCTTGTTGGAGGGAGAGTAGTTGTCTTGAGGCGTCCTGGCCGCGATCGGGATGGTCAAAAACCCAATGATAACGGGGGAAGGTAGTGGACCCAAAAGCACAACACAGGGTAGACCAATAAGTTTGAACAGAGGAGTTCATTGAGAATCCGTGGGGGCTGGAAAATGTTGGGAAACAGGGTCCAGGGTTGACGGAGGGGCTGAGGAGCATGGAACAAGGAAACACGGGTTAGTTTGGTAGGACAGGATAATTCTTCAGAAAGGAGGATTGTAAAGACGGGCCGCAAGGCGATACGAACTGTTTCAAGTCTGTTATGATCTGGCGAGGATCGTCTGGAGAACTGAGTTCGGTATAACGGAGGCTGATGAATGAATAAGAGACTGGGTCCCACTAGGTGGCAGAATGGACGGTGTGACAAACATAACCGCTTCAACTAAGGAGAGATTTTTGGGTTAATGTGCCTTGAAAAGGATATGTGCTGTGAAGTTTGTATTACAATGCTAAAATTATCAATTGATTGATTGATTGAATTTGACTTTGTTATCTCCATCTATGGTTGCGTCTGCTAGAAACACACACTTTTACAGGAAGTAGATGTTTAGCTTTGATTGTTCAATAGACTTAGCCAGTTTTTAGTGACCTATAGCCTAATATGGGCCTGAGAAGCCCTTTGAGTCGAACTGTGATTAAGAGCAAAACAAATGAATTAATATTACAAAAGATGGAATAAGTGAAAAAAAAGACTTTTGTTTTGAGGGACCACATTTAAAGTGATGTTAAGAACCATTGTGTCATGTCATTACAGAACCGTCTGTTACTGGGTGACCTGGATGCGTCCAGGATGTGTGGATGTGTACGTGTGTGCACGAAGCACAGGAAGGAGAGAGGATAGAATATAAAGTAAAAATAGAAATCAAGAAGGAACCTTGTAGGCCTACTGGTCAATGTAGTCCCAAACATCTGTGGAGCAAGCCCGGTACTTCCAAGTACATCATGGCAAAAGAGGAAGGAAGTCTTTTTCTATATATTTAACTAAAACCACCATTAGCATTGTTGTGGATTACAAACTGAAGTATTTAATCTTTTAATGTACCTTTTAAGTTTATTTTTCAGCGGCGGGTGTGTTGAAATATTTCCCCACAACAGGCAAGTGAGAGAGATAGGACTAACTATGTATTCAAGATCAGCAGCAAGAGGATTTCTAGCTTTCCTCCTGTCATTACCAGGTTGGTACTTTTACATTACACACATTTAATTTTTCCAAAGCTTTCCCAATTATATTATTTAATGGTGTGTTGAATAATTTCAAATGTTCTTTTTTGGTTTAAAAAAATATTTATGGATTTAAATTGATTTATATTAAACGTTTACTAACTTTATCGACAAATCAAAGATTGTGGAAGTAGGATAGAAATCTAAAATACGGCAATATACTTTACATCTACTATTTTGTCATTTGTTAAACAATGTGAATATCTATCTTGAATCATTTCATATCATAACAAAAAAAACTTTGTACAACATGAACATTTATAATAGTGGGCGGAGACATGGATCTCACTTTACATCTGTAAATGACAGGTCTCCCTGCTCGGTTAGGTATCACTAGCTGTTTAGCTAGCTTTAACAGTAGCTCTTATCACTAGCTGTGTCACTAGCTCTATTACCAGCTGTCTGGCTTGCTCTGTCACTAGCTTTATCACTAGCTCTATCACTAGCTGTATAATGTTGGTCTCATTATGGTCTGGAACGTTCCTCTCATAGCTCAGTGGTCCGCATGTATCTGTAGTTTCAAGCTCCACCCAACAGCCTCCATTTCTCTGTGTATCTTGTGGTTATGCATTTCATCAGTTGAGCCTCTGTATCTTGTTCAATTCTCAATGACATGTGTTTCTTTTTTTTTCAGCGCTACAGGGTAATATTGGTTGGGCAGTTACTTACACATCTAGTAATATCTCCGCCTTAAGAGGATCAACAGTTAATATCAGCTGTATCTATAAATACCCTTACGGCCGATATTTCCGCCCAACCAATGTCACAACACTGTGGTTTACTAAAGGAGAGTTCGAGCTGCCAGTTAACCTGAAACATGATGCTGATTATGAAGGACGTGTTGAATACAGCTGTGTAGAGATAAGCTGTACCTGGTTCAGTTGTAAGGGAACATGTACTCTGCGAATCAAAGACCTGACACAGAGTGACTCTGCTGAGTACAAGTTCATGTTCATGACAAACATAGGAGGGAAATTTACTGGTGACCCTGGAGTCATGCTATCTGTCACAGGTAAACGTGAAATTACTAATGCATCTGTATTTGTGTGTGTGTGTGTGTGTGTGTGTGTGTGTGTGTGTGTGTGTGTGTGTGTGTGTGTGTGTGTGTGTGTGTGTGTGTGTGTGTGTGTGTGTGTGTGTGTGTGTGTGTGTGTGTGTGTGTGTGGTGTGGGGGGGGGGGGGGGGAACTATTACTGCCAAGCTCATAATGCAATTGGACATCATGATTCCATCTTTTTGTTCACTAATGTGACGGGTAATTATTATTTTAAAACAGACACAAACGCACACTTTGAATGTATTATATATCCATAGAGGAGGGCATATGCACCCGAAATGAAATCTGTGCGACCTCAAATATTACATCCATCATTTGTGTAAATAATGGTGGTGCTGTCTTTACCAATTTGTAGGGGTGTTCCCAGGGGAATGTACCAATTTGGTGGGGGATTTATTGTTTATTTATTGATTTATTGTTATTGTTGAGTAGTGTGTTGAATATACTAGTATCTAGCGGTGAGGTCGCAGATTGGAACTAAATGGACACATATATTATGCATTTCTTCTTCAACTACGTCATCATACATTTAGATATTACCGCGCCCTAGGGCCTCAAAAGATAAATTACATAACAAACGTGGTTGCAAAGCCTGAAGGTAGTAACAGGTCAGATCATCAACAGCTGACTTTAATGACGCTGAAACAACTTGTACATTGTTTCTTCATGATACTTGATACACTACTTGATAAGCTCCAGTGATCAAGCCTAGCCATAGCATTATAATAATTATTTAAACCCAGTCAGTATCTGAATTCATATTCGTATTTTCCAGGGACAACGCCTTCATCATCATCACTGACAACATCAGTCATTGTCAGAATCGTCGTGGTTTCATTGGCCACAGTACTCCTTGTTTTTCTTTTCATTCGGTGAGATATTCTCCCCCCACCCCCCCTCTCTCTCTCACTCTGTCTAGCTCTCCATCTGTCTTGGTAATTCTCTCTCTCTCTCCGTGTACCTCTTCCTCTTTCTCATTTTCCATTCACTTATGTTTCTTCTTTCTCTCTGTTCTCTTACCAGACGACCAAGGGCCGCCAGAGAACCATGGCCTGGGGGAAGCAGCAGAGAATGTTGGCGAGGTGGAGGAGGTGAGGGAAAGGAATAGGCCCGATCCCATTTCTACCCCTTACCCCTTCCCCTTCCCCCTCCCCCTTGTTTTGAAGGGATAAGGGGAAGGGGGGAGGGGGAAAGGGAAGGGGAAGGGGTGAGGGGTAGAAATGGGATTGGGCCTTTGGACTCAACCATCCTTTTACTAATCCTCCCACTAGAAAAAGTCTCACCAGGCCAGACACTGTGTGGGACCTGTGTTCACCCAAACTAAAGCTGATGTATAAGACTAAAGTATCATGGTACAGGTCCTGTTCCTACCCTCCCCTGTGGTCACCAGATAATGATACAGGTCATTCTATGTTCCTCCCCTATGGTCACTAGATAATGGTATAGGTCATTCGACGTTCCTCCCCTATGGTCACCAGATGACGGCAGACAGAATCGGATTTCAGAGGCCAGCATGTTTTGTTTCCCTGGTAACTAGGCTGTGTGAAACCACAACGATGTTAACATCAGTCACCACAAGGTTCGACAAATTAACCAAAAACCAAAATGTACTCTTGTTTCCTCTCTCCTGCTCAGACACTTCCTGTTCCTGTTTATGAAAAAAAATTCCGACCAATAGCCCCGCCCCTTCAGCACAGAGAGAACCAATAGAGCTTCAGGAGCTGCCTTGTCCAATCAGATCAGAGACAGCAGGTCCTGTACTCTGTGGTCAACTGTAAAAGACACAACGCTGTGGCTGAGTAAGCCTTTCTTGGGAGACTTCAGCCTCCCAGGGTGACTAGGGCTAATTTATTCTTTCAAGATAAATTTACAAGACAGATAAAGAAAGCATCTCAGCATTGTACACCATATCCAATTATACACTGCATAGTGGTAGGCTACTGAGCCTGAAGCTTTGGTGTCAGCTCTGATGCTGAAAAAGAGAATTGCTTTAGGTCTAACATCGAGAACCGTATGCATTGAGATTTCCTTCAAGCCATGTACAGCCATTCATGTGATGGTTTTCTGCATATCTTATAGCGCTTCATTTCTTTATGTGCTAAATACCTCCCACCACAGACTCTTGATTTTTTATGTTCCTCTCTTATTAACTTTTCATACCTTAACGTAAAGATTGTGACATTCACATGTTAACATTGGAGCTGCCAGATTTTAAAGCCAGTATTTCGACTTCTACAACATGGGCCTTTCAGACTGTTTCTGTTATTAATAGCAACATCAATAAATGATTTTTTAGTGTCGACAGACACTAATTTGTATTACAATTGATTTGCTGTTAATTGTAAAGGTGCATTTTACCCACTACAGATATTCAGAACATACATTCATAAAATAAAATAATTGTTTAAGAGAGTTAAGGTTGAAGTGATGAGTTAAAAATATAAAATGCTTAGAGAGAAGTCCCAGGGGGAGGTAGTTCTCTAAGGAAAGGAACACATATTGTTCTACTCAGGCCACTTTCATATCAACCATATCAACAACAAGCTTCCATTAGCCAGTTTAACCAACTAGTAAGCTGTGTAGAAAACTGTTAAAGGTTGATTGTTTTTAGCTGAAAATACGATTTCATCCTGTTTTGTAAATTAACTATTAAAAAAGTAAGTACAGTTATCTTTAAAGTGGAAATGAAGCAAAAAAATAAAACATGTCTATAGCACTAGTTAAATATTTAAATATACCATAAATACAAATCAATTCGGAAATATGACCCGTTATTCAGAATAAAGCACAAACAAGTTGCATTAATTATAACGTTTTCAGCCATGTGCGCCGCCATCTCTGTTTTCAGAATACGATGACGTCACGAGAATGGTTGGTAACGTTCTACATAGTGGCTCATAGCCTCACAGGTAGCTTACTGCCTCAACAAAATGGATATTGACGAATGGGATAGACCCACCAATGAGGGCAGCCATCCAATTGCCTATGCTTTTGAGCCAGTAAGAGCAGTGGGAGTTTTAGTGCCCCAACAGAGCCTGAATATGGATGAGAAATAGATGAAGGCGAGAGAGACGTATCTGAGCGCAAACAATCTGTGGTGCTTATGTGGGGTTTGTGTCCCTATGTCCACTGACATGGAGAGTGTCTGCTGCCATGAAATGAACCTGGGACATCTCATCAAAGATAACAGATGTATCACGTCCAATCCGACGTGCCAAATGCTGTCATTAGAGCGAGACGTGTTAGAGGTTGCAATGCTGTCGCTGAGATATCTGACCAGTTTGCCGAATCCCAGTTTGCCGACTGGCTATGTGAATGGGTGTATCACATAGCCTAGTCGGCACACGAAAAACCCACATTGCCGACAATAATAAACTATGGAAAATCGTACTTTAATAAATTGTTTCTATTGTCTAAGATACCTTGGTGTTTTCTAATGTCTTTTTCATACGCAAAAACAACTGTTGGTCCATCCATTATAAAATACGAGTAAATAGTTTGTCAGCAATGTAATATTAATCTTAACCAAATGGTAAGTGGTAGAGAAAACAATCCATGTTACCCCTTATAAACTAGTCTGTAGTCACCCCTCCCAGATAAGCGCGACTTCCACCGCTTTGATTTTGGGGGAAATACATCGAAGAAGCCGCGATTCATGATGTGCTTCGCGCTATGCATAAAAGAAACGACATTCTATTGTAACTAGTTTTATTATTGTCGGCAATGTGGGTTTTTCGTGTGCCGACTATGGCTATGTGATACACCCATTCACATAACCAGTCGGCAAACTGGGTTTCGGCCAACTGGGTTTCGGCAAACTGGCCTAGAACCGTCGCTGAGGGACATCCGAGCCGAAACACTGGAGCGCCCAATAAACAGCAGGTAAACTAACAGTCTTGATAGGTTGTGCGGAGGGAATAGGGGACTAGACTGATCACCTGAGACTACACAATTTTTTACACCCATACTCAGTTATTCTGCAATGTATTATCATGGTAGAAGCTGCGATACAGTACAAGCATAGCATAACATAACAAGCACATAACCTACTGTAACTAGCTGTACCCAGCTGTTCCCACAACAGGATCGCAAGGATCTGCTAATAGTTTACACTTCTAATTGAACGAAACAAATGCAATCATCGATACTACTCCATCACAAAAATAAACCTCTTACTCACACATTAGAAGTTCGCACCACCGAGTTTATTCACCAATTCATCAACGATGCAACTGCATTTTCAGAACACGGTAATCCACAAGTTATGCACTTCGGCGAGAACATCCAAACACGTTATTGCGACTGAACAGGAAGTTAAATCGAATAAAGTCCTGTCTCTGATAGGCCTACAGGATACATTACGGCGGCCCTTGTTCTTGTACAAACACAAAAACAAGGCCAGTGTTGAGATATAATCTCTCCACCTAGTCCTGGGTCTTCCCCGAGGTCTCCTCCCCACTGGTCGTGCCTGGAACACCTCCCAAGGGAGGCGCCCAGTGGGCATCCTTACCAGATGCCCGAACCACCTCAACTGACTCCTTTCTAAGCAAAGGAGCAGCGGCTCTAATCTGAGCTCCTCACGGATGACTGAACTTCTCACCCTATCCCTAAGGGAGAAGCCAGCCACCCTCCTGAGAAAACTCATCTCGGCCGCTTGTACCCGTGATCTTGTCCTTTCGGTCATCACCCATCCCTCATGACCATAGGTTGAGGATAGGAACGAAAGATTGACCGATAGATTCGAGAGCTTTGCCTTGCGGCTCAGCTCTCTTTTCGTCACAACGGTGCGGTGAAGCGAACGCAATACCGCTCCCGCTGCTCCGATTCTCCGGCCAATCTCACGCTCCATCGTCCCCTCACTCGCGAACAAGACCCCCAGGTACTTGAACTCCTTCACTTGGGCTAAGGACTCATTTCCTACCCGGAGTAGGCAAACCACCGGTTTCCTGCTAAGAGTCATGGCCTCAGATTTAGAGGTGCTGAATCCTCCATCCCAGCCGCTTCACACTCGGCTGCCATCCGATCCAGTGAGTGCTGAAGGTCACAGGCCGATGATGCCATCAGGACCACATCATCTGCAAAGAGCAGTGACGAGATCCTCAGACCACCGAACTGCAACCCCTCCCCACCACGACTGCGCCTCGATATCCTGTCCATGAATATCACAAACAGGATTGGTGACAAGGCGCAGCCCTGGCGGAGGCCAACACCCACCGGGAACCGAGGACTGACTGGGCTGCCGAGAACCCGGACACAGCTCTCGCTTTGGGAGTACAAGGATTGGATGGCCCTGAGGAGAGACCCCCCCACCCCATACCCCCGCAGCACCTCCCACAGTTTCTCCCGGGGGACCCGGTCATATGCCTTCTCCAGATCCACAAAACACATGTAGACCGGATGGGCATACTCCCAGGCCCCCTCCAGGATCCTTGCGAGAGTGAAGAGCTGGTCCGTAGTTCCACGTCCGGGGCGAAAACCGCATTGTTCCTCTTCAATCTGAGGTTCGGACGAGCGGGGGCCGAACCCTCCTTTCCAGCACCTTGGAGTAGACTTTACCAGGGAGGCTGAGAAGTGTGATACCCCGGTAATTGGAGCACACTCTCTGGTCCCCCTTTTTGAACAGGGGGACCACCACCCCAGTTTGCCACTCCTTTGGCACTGTACCCGACTCCCATGCATTGTTGAATAGGCGTGTCAACCATGACAGCCCCTCAACACCCAGAGCTTTTAGCATTTCTGGCTGGATCTCATCAATCCCTGGGGCCACTGCGGAGTTGTTTAACTACCTCAGTGACCTCCACCAGGGAAATTGACGATGAACCACCATCAACCTCGAGCTCTGCCTCCATCATAGAGGGCATGTTAGTCGGATTCAGGAGTTCCTCAAAGTGTTCCTTCCACCGTCCGACTACCTCCTCAGTTGAGGTCAACAGAGTCCCATCCTTACTGTACACAGCTTGGATGGTTCCCCGTTTCCCCCTCCTGAGGTGCCGGATGGTCTTCCAGAAACACTTTGGTGCCGACCGAAAGTCCTTCTCCATGGCCTCTCCGAACTTCTCCCACACCCGCTGCTTAGCCTCCGACACGGCAGCGGCTGCAGCCCTTCGAGCCTGTCGGTACCCTGCAACTGCGTCAGGAGTCCTCCGGGATAACATATCCCGAAAGGCCTCCTTCTTCAGTCGGACGGCTTCCCTGACCACCGGTGTCCACCACGGTGTCCGAGGGTTACCGCCCCTTGAGGAACCTAAGACCCTGAGGCCACAACTCACCGCCGCAGCTTCAGCAATGGAGGCTTTGAACACCGCCCACTCCGGCTCAATGCCCCCAACCTCCACAGGAATGCTAGAAAAGCTCCGCCGGAGGTGTGAGTTGAAGATCCCTAGGACAGGGGCCTCCTCCAGACGTTCCCAATTCACCCGCACTACTCGTTTGGGCTTACCAGGTCTGTCCAGAATCTTCCCCCATTCCCTGATCCAACTCACCACCAGATGGTGGTCGGTTGACAGTTCAGCCCCTCTCTTCACCCGAGTGTCCAAAACATGCCGCCTCAGATCAGATGACACGATTACAAAATCGATCATCGATCTTCGGCCTAGGGTACTCTGGTACCATGTACACTTATGAGCACCCTTATGTTCGAACATGGTGTTTGTTATGGCCAATCCATGACTAGCACAGAAGTCCAGTAACAAACGACCACTCGGGTTTAGATCAGGGAGGCCGTTCCTCCCCACCACGCCTCTCCAGGTGTCTCCATCGTTGCCCACATGGGCGTTGAAGTCTCCCAGTAGAACTACGGAGTCCCCTACTGGAGCCCCATACAGGACTCCATTCAGGGTCTCCAAGAAGGCCGAGTACTCTGAACTGCTGTTCGGTGCATACGCACAAACAACAGTCAGAGTTTTCCCCCCCACCACCCTTAGGTGTAGGGAGGCGACCCTCTCGTCTACCGGGGTAAACTCCAACACCGCGGCGCTCAGCCGGGGATTTATGAGTATCCCCACACCCGCCCGGCGCCTCATGCCTCTGGCAACCTCCAAGAGAAGAATAGAGTCCAACCCCTATCCAGGAGTACAGTACCAGAGCTGAGACTGTGCGTAGATCTGCCCCACCAGATCTAACTGGTAGCGCTCCACCTCCCTCACAAGCTCCGGTTCCTTTCCCCACAGTGAGGTGACGTTCCACGTCCCCAAAGCCAGCTTCTGCCGCTCAGGTCTGGTCCGTCAGGACCCCTGCCTTTCACCGCCACCCATGTGGCAGCGCACCCGACCCCAGTGGGTCCTCCTGCAGGTGGTGGGCCCACAGGACGAAGAGGGGGGGGGGGGTGCCACGTAGCTTTTTCGGGCTGTGCCCGGCCGGGCTCCGTGGCAAACCCGGCCACCAGGCGCTCGCCAACGGGCCCTCCGTCTGGGGCTGGCTCCAGACGGGGGCCCCGGGCTTCCTCCGGGCAGGGTCTCTCCTCCTCTTTCTCGTTTTTTCATGGAGTCTTGGTGAACCATTCTTAGTCTGGCCCCTCACCTGAGACCACTCTGCCATGGGAGACCCTGCCAGGAGCACAAGGCTCCAGACAACACAGCCCTCAGGTTCACAGGGACACGCAAACCTCTCCACCACGATAAGGTGACGGTTCCAGGAGAACATATATATATATATATATATGTATATATATATATATATATATATATATTATATATATATATATATATATATTATATATATATATATATATAATATATATATACATGTATATGTATTATATGTATAGGCCTATGTATATGTATGGAGGAGATAATGTGGAGGAGATAATGTTGTTTACAGCAATGAAAAGTAGTAAACGGGTGCAGCAGCTGGGCTACCACATCATTTCATGATACAATTAATTGTCGTGCCATTTATTTCCAATAACAATGGATTATTTTTGCGATGGATTAGAAATTATCAAGAGCATGGAGCGAGCTAGTCTGCAAACAAGACAATCTTCAAACAGTGAGTGTACTCATTTCTCTGTTTCTCTAGTAGTAGAAGCTATACGTTTACTGTTCGTTCCTCTGCCTGGCAAGCGCGTTTCTGCGCTCTTTCTCTGCGCATAAGAGCAGCGCCCGGGTCCGATGTGAGTGACAGGTCTGTCCGTGTCTCCAGCACTATAGCCACTAAAATTAAAAATTGTTGGCACAGCATCTGGCTTCAGGCGATTGGTGGGACGGCGAACAAATCTCCCATCTTCAGCAAAAGCTCCCTCTTCAACGTAATCAGCCTCTATAAAGTGGTCGCTACATACTCTCTGCCCTGGTCCCTTTGGGGGGCTGAGGCGTTTCAACGCAATTAACCATTTTTGGAGCACTTATGTACAGGAATAACATGGAAATGAACTATTTTACCACTCTTTTACCCGATAATACTCGTTCGAACAGCCAGGGTCAACACAAAATGAATTCTTCTTCCAAGATTTGCCATGGTTATCTGAAAGCACCAACCATGATGCCCAAGTGACGTCACGCCTGCTTTTTTAAAACATGGCCGCGCCCTAGTGGCGAAAGTCGTTGTCAACTTGTCATTTTCCAGCGAAACTACTTGAATTTCAGGTTTAATGAAAATACATGTATTTTCAAAAATGAAAAAGCAACCAAAAAACGGTCACAGTTCTCATTGCTTCATTTCCACTTAAAAAAAAAAAAAAAAGGAATAAAAATAAGAGAAGTAGATAACGATGAAAATAGCAGAAGGTAAAACAAGAAGGAACTTTGTGCCACTGTGTTCTTAAGGTGATTCAATGCTCCAGGCCTGGAAGTTAAAATCCCTTCTGCTGCTGATTATGAGAAGAAGAGGAAGGTTTGAGTTTCCTTTGTTTTGTTCAGCTTAGTACATGTGGAACTGGCAAACACTAAGGCTAGCTTCTCTTCTACAGTAAGACCAATAACTTTGTTTTACTTCAATTTCACTGTTAACAATGTATTGATGGCTATAAATCCTATTAAGATAAATATTTTGGTTTTCTCGGTTTAAATACCATTAACAATGTTGTGGTTTTTTCATACTGATGTATTTCTCCTTTTATGTACTTTTGAAATTTGATCATTTTTTTAGCTGTAGGTGAGTTTAAATATCTCACCAGAACAACAAAGTGAGAGAGAAGAGGACCAGAGAGCTATGAATTTGCTATTTCTAGCTATCCTTCTGTCAATACCAGGTACATTTACTGTGTACTGGTTACATTTTGTTGAATTGTTTCACTGAGTACCGTGAGAACCAAGCAACTGGAATAAAGCATGTCGGTAACAGATTTGACATTAAAGAAGCAACATCTTGAACACTGTTTGGTTAAGATGACTCATGGAATAGAGAAAGGTCCACTTTCTATATTAGAGTTTAGGTTATTAGTCTTTTTGGTGGATACCAAATCAATGCAAGTTGTATACAGCCCCTTATAGTAATAGTTATGTCGTCTTTGGAGATCAAAAAACTAACAAAGTGAATTATTTGACAGAAAATATATTTGCATTTCAGAATACATTGCATATTGTTAGCCCTTTCCTGGTTGCTCGGTTATCCTGAATAATTTACAACATTGATGGATAATTCAGTTGGTTTATTTTTGCGTACAGCATCAAATCGAAGGTCAGAAGCCAACATGGTTTCCAATGTTACAAATGTTTGCTCTATCACTATCTTTATCCCGGCTAATTGTATTATAGTTGTATATTTTTACTTCTATTACTAGCTGTATCACTGGCTGTATAATGTTGGTTTCATGATGTTCTAGAACATTCCTCTCACAGCTCAGATGTTTCCAGCTCCACCCAACAGCTTCCATCTCTTTGTGTATCTTGTGATCATGCATTTCATCAAAGGAGCCTCTGTGTCTTGTTCATTCTCAATTAGATGTTTTCTCTTTTCTTTTTTACAGCACTACAGAGTAATTGTGACTATGCAGTTACTTACACACCTAAAGATGTCTGCGCATTAAGAGAATCAACAGTTGACATCAACTGCACCTATGAATTTCCTTATAACACCCCTGACAAAAACAATGTGAAAACACTGTGGTTTACTAAAGGACCGATTGATATGCCAGTTAATCTGAAAAATGATACTGACTATGCAGGTCATGTTGAAACCAGTTGTGGAGAGATAACATGTAACTTGTCCAGCTGTCATGGAAAGTGTACCCTCAGAATCAAAGACTTGAGACAGAGTGACTCTGCTGAGTACAAGTTCAGGTTCATAACAAACATACCAGTGGGGAAATTTACTGGCGTCCCTGGAGTGATGTTATCTGCTGGACAGTCAGGTTCATAACAAACATACCAGTGGGGAAATTTACTGGCGTCCCTGGAGTGATGTTATCTGTGACAGGTAAACTTTAATAACGTGTGTGTGTGTGTGTGTGTGTGTGTGTGTGTGTGTCTGTTTGTGTGTATTTTCGTCGCTTTTTGTGTTCTTGCAGGTTTGTCTTGATTGTAATCTTAATTATTGTTATTAACTATGTATTTCATTCTCAGACCAGTTGAAGGTGTCCTTTCCTTCCTCTACTGATCCTATCAGGGCAAACATGACATGTCACAGTATGTGTAGTCCAGCTGGTGGTTTTACCTACATCTGGTTCAGGAATGGACAGTACGTAGAACAGGGGATCTACTACAAAGGCAACATTAGTTCTCAAGACAACTATTCATGTGCTGTTGAAGGATACAACCATCTCCACTCTCCTTTAGTGTGTAAGTCAACTCCACAGTATACAGACATGATATCAGATGTAATGGAGTTTTTAGGGAACAGAAATACATCGATAGATGTATTATGAATGGACTCAAACTGTTGGCATTTTATATATTAATTAATCTAACAGACGCTCCAAAGACCCCCTCAGTGACCGTGAGTCCCTCCGGGGAAATAGAGGAGGGCAGCTCAGTGACTCTGAGCTGCAGCAGTGATGCCAACCCAGCAGCTGACTACACCTGGTTCAAACATGGAGACTCAGTGACATCAGGACAGAACTACACCATCACTAATATCACATCTGAGCTGGGAGGAAACTATTACTGCCAAGCTCATAATGCGATTGGACGTCATAATTCCACCTTTTTGTTCATTGATGTGATAGGTAATGGCCTATTTAGAAAAAAAACCACAAACATACACAGAGACACACACACACTTACAGAGTATGGATAAGCCAAGTCTCAGTACTTTGCCTGTAATGGGCACACAGTTCAGTATTGGCCAATTAATTTAAGTTTTTTATCAGTGTCTAAATTCATATGACTATGTTCCAGAGATGACATTATCATCTCAGGCAACAGCAGTAGCAGTAGGAACCATTGGTGTCTTACTGGCCATCATACTCCTCCTAGTCTTCCTCTGGATGAGGTGAGATACGCTCTCTCTCTTTCTCTTTTTCTTTATGACATTCCTTCCTTTCTCCTGTTGATTCTTTATATTTATGTTCTCTTCACCAGAACCAAGAGGGCCTCCAGAACCAGTGGACAGGGAGGGAGTACAGAGTACACCGTCGAGGAGGTGAAACACAGGAAGCCATTTATTACTTACCCATCCTTCACTAAGACACACAGTGGAAATTACCTGACCACAACACAAGACCGCACAGGTGTCATCTAGTTTCCTTAGCAAGTGTCCTTTTCTGTAACTAGGAGATACTTTACATCCACAGTCACTAAAGTAATCAGTCTTGGGTGTATACTTTCTGTGGGGCAGTGTTGCCATGACACCTGTCAACTATGGTATGGTGTGGTCAACTGAGAATAGAAACCTAAGTTGAGTCAATAAGCAATGTTTGCTTATTGGGTGAGGGATCTAGAGCACAACCTGACTCAGGAAAGACAAAGGATGTAGGAAGGATTTGAAGTGCAGCCTACATCAGCCTACATGGTGGTACCACTAGTCACCACCGGGTCTCTAAATGAACCAGAAACACATGTCTTCAGAAGTTTAAAGTTTCTTCTTACTGCACCCTTCTGTTCTCACTACCCTACAGCCATTTCCTGTTCCGGTGTTTGACAACCTCTCAGCTCTTACCATTCATTCAGCTCCTGCAGTACAGAGAGAACCAATAGAAGATCAGGATGACCTTCACTATGCCAGCATCCACATCTCTCACTCAGAGAACCAGGAAGTGCCTCGCTGTTTGGCTGGCTCCTGTGTCCAATCAGATCAGACGAATGAGGTCCTTTACTCTGTGGTCAACTTCAAAAGACACAATGCTGTCCCTGAGTAAGCTTCTCTTGGTATTTCTAAAGAGAAAATAGACAAACAAGGTGACTGAAGTTCATATGTCCCCTGTCCCCTTTACAGGGCCTGTGACCAGAGAGAGTCTGGAAAAACCTCAGATTTGGACATGAAAAAAACCCAGGGGGTGAACGTGAACCAGTAGCGGCAGCAAGATTCCAATAGTGGGATTGTTTTGAGTCCTGTAATCGACATTACGATAAATAAATAATAAATAAAAGATTATTAGGCTTATTATTGTGGATTATCACTGGATTATTGTGTCGTGTTCTTGAAGAAAGTAGTCTAAACCGGATCGCTTTTAACTCACCTTATTTGTTAAAGTATTTTGGTAGAAATGCTATAAATGCTATGAATGCTATGCTATGAAGCAAAAGGAGGGGAATTGTATTGAACATGCGTGTGAGCGACAAACAGCAAAGATTCTCCTAAAGGGTCTGTCCTATGTTTCTGACCACACCTGGCTCCTGGCGCTGCGCTTGTATCAAGTAGGCGTGGCCTATGTGACGTAGGCGTGGCCTATGTGACGTCTTAGCTCCGGCTTTCGCGTCTGTCTTAAAGATGCTGCCTTCTGTGGCTGGTGTAGATATTACAGCTTGTATGTTTGATCCTGCTCCCTTGTGGCTGTTTGTAGTAATTACAGTTTATGTGCTTAATTTACGTAACAATTGCTGTGGACTTTTGCTTGGATTGTTACTAATTATTACCACTGGGATTATTACCATGGATAAGGTGATTACTGGGGGAACCTTCCTTCCAGGTAGTGTTAGGGGTGCAATTGGTGCCCTGATTGACATACATAGGCTAGTACTACGCGTTATTATTACATGTCTACATGTTGTTGCACATAGAAACATTGTATGAAGCACTCGTCTGCCTCTTGTACGAAAATTGCTATTTAAATAAAGTTGCCTTGCCTTGCCTTGCCTTGTTCCTGGGGTATTATCAATCTGTTACAAGGGTCATGTGCATACGTTGCTATAAGGTCACGTCAACTTGTGGATAGGATGTAGGTCTTTCCACTGAACCAAAATAATCTAAATTTAGTATTGCATGAAAATATTGGAGATTTGAATACATTAAAATACATAGTGCTAAATATATTGTTGCAATCCGGCCCATAGAGGCCCAGGGGGCAGGAGGTAGAGAAGGTGTACCACCGATTTCCAACAGATGGTGCCAGTGAGCGCATTTGTACCAGCTCCAATCAGTAAGATGCAGAGCACCTGAGGAGCAGGTGGAGAAGCTTCAACACTCATTCAGGAGTCTCCCGTTTCTAGTGATGATCGTGACGTGATTCCAACCGGATGGACGGGACTGTGGATTCCTCCAAGCTGTTTTTGTTGGCTTGTTGGAATCCACACCATAATGGATTGAATAAACATACCTTTTTGGTTTAAGCAGCAGAGACGCCGGGTTACCAAAATAAGCCTACATATACACCAGATCTCAGCCCCTCCAAGAGCTTTCCGGCGGTGACATGCACATATAGTGATATCAAATTTACAATTTTGGACAGGCAGTTTAATATTTCTGAGGTTGAAAGGTTCAAAGTGAAGAACTCTGTCGACAGGTCCTTTTTGGGTTCTCTTAGAATCAGAAACAGAACGCTGCAGTTGGTGGGGAAGGCAACCATGACGTTGTTGAGGTAACCCGCCCCCATCGCAACATGCTATTCCACTGTAGTGTCATTCTCTCCAATGGATGAATTAATTTGGCAGCTAAAAGAAGACAGAACAGGAGATCTAAGGCAGCAAGTTTCAGTCTCACAATGAAACCTGTTACGTTATATAATAATACACATAAACAAAATTACTAACTTATTTATATACGATCAATTCTGTTAGCTTTTCTACGTTAACTTCTCTATTTTTATGCAGACATGCATCTAGAATAAAAATAGCGAATTAAAGATAATGTAAAAAATATCAAAGACCTGACTCCCTAATGTGGTCCTGTGGAGATGTGGAGATAGAGTCCTTCAAACCTATGTCTGAAATGATGACTGCCTTCTTGAGAGGTAGAGTCTTCTAAAACTGTTTTTGCAGTAATGAGTCTACTTTAGGGCCTTGGGGGTCCGATGAGGTTTTAAAGGGCAGTTTAGTTAGACTGAGAGTAACACTCTACTTCACTATCGTGAAATGCAAGGAAGCAAAACCAGCACAGGCTGAACTAGTCAAATCGAACTAGATATCTTATGGGACTCGTTCTCGTACGGGTCTGCTTTCTCCAGATCTACAATTTGTGAACTCCAGAGCCCCCCCAAATTACCTGGGAGCTGCTTCACTGTTTCACACCCTGTAGACCTCCCTCTCCTCACCCTGTTTACCTCCCACTCCTCATCTGGGCATAGACCTTTTCCTGAATCTGGATTCTAATGCTGGGTATCCAGTCAGATGAGATTTGCAAGCTGTGTCTATGCTTTCTTTGCCTGATACCTGATAGGAAGACAAAAGGCATGTGCAGTAGGGATGACCCATTCCCGATGGACAACAAGGCTGCACCTGAGCCTGCCTCACTATCAGGCCAGTTGGGGATGGCCCAACTGGAGGATTACAACGTGTCTAGTTCTCTCGAGTAGGTGACCAGTGGATGGGAAGCCCATCGAGGGGGGTTGACTGATCACATATCCTGATTTTGTCATTAGAAATAAATTGTTGCATCAGGTTGTAAAGAGGAACCACAAATGTGTGAAGTTTCTGTTGGTGTCCTGTCTCTTCATTCAGTCAGTCCTGTAGCTGGCAGACTCCCAGCTTCTTGGGACTCACCTAGGGGTGGAAAAAACCAGATCAAGGCACGATTTCAGTGCCTTGATCAATTTAAATTGCACTTGAGTTGGTTCTCCCGGAAAGGGCATCCCCAACTCAATATTAGCAGACCAGAGAACCCCCTTGATGTCCTAAATCATAAAGGATCTTTCCAAATTAATGAAAATAACCCAGTTGCATACCTCAGTATATCCCTCACAGACCGATGGACCAGTGGAGGCAAATGCTGAAGGTGTTGATGGAGGCGGACGGAGGGAACTGGGACAAGCTAATTCCCCTACCTGATACTCTCGATCCAAGAAGTGCCCCAATGGTTGACTGGCTGCCCCCTTTGAACTCCTCTACGGGAGACGATCCCAGGGGCTGTTTGACGTTGCTAAAGAAGCCTGGGAGCAGCACCCGTCAACCCATCGAACCCTGGTGGAACATGTGGGAGACATTTGAGACCGGATGGCCACCTCGTGGCCCATGGTGTGGGCACACATGTAGCAGGCCCAGGATGCCCAAATGCGGGTCTACAGCAGAAGGGCCCAATGGCAAAACTTCAAACGGGTGGACAAAGTGTACTTGTCCCAACAACAGAGGGTGTGTTTCTGGCCCGATAGAACAAGTTATACTAATTGCTTGAGAAAGTGAGGGAAGTTAATTATAGGGTCCGATAGCTGGGACCTAGGTGCCCGTCCCCAAATGACCATGTGAACCTATTAAAGAAATGGAATGCCGGGGATGTTCTCTGCTTTATCCCCTCCAAAGAAGGCTACCTCTTAGGGGAACAGCTGAGCCCAGCCCAGAGGTATGAGCTGACGGGAGTTGGTCAACCGGAACCTGGAAGTGTTCTCCAGTGAACCGGGTCACACCAATCTGGTAAAGCACCCCATCATCACCGAGCCTGGGAAAAGGTGAAATTTAGATCCTAACACATATCGGAAGCCAGGAGAGATGCCATCAGAGATGAGGTAAAGACTATGTTGGAAGCAGGAGTCATTGAGGAGTCGAATCGTAAGTGGTTCAGCCCCATAGTGTTCGAGCTGAAACCCGAAGGCACCCTACGGTTCTGTAATGATTTTAGGAAGCTTAATGAAATATCAAAGTTTGCGCCTACCTCATGCCCAGAATAGCTGGTAGAACTGCTAGGGATCATCTGATATTTCAGCCCTATTGACCAGACAAAGGGCTATTGGCAGGTGACTTTAGCTCCCAAGGCACAGGAGAAAAACACTTTTGCCTGCCTGGAGGGGCTAACGGCTATCGGCTCCATGGGGAGGGGATGTTTGAAACCCCAGATAAAGAATGTTGAGGCGATGCAGGAGTGGCCACTCCCCCTCACCAAGGTACAACAGGTACCCATGTTTGTGGGGCTGACCAGCTACTACTGGAGGTTTATTCCCTATTTACATCCCTAGCCAGCCCCCTGATGGATCTGACCATGGACCGTCTGCCCGCCTGGACCGAGGAGACGAAGAAAGCCTTCCATGACTTAAAGGTAACACTGTTTTCGGGACATGTGATGGTAGCACTGGTCTTCGTCAAACCAATGGTGGTGCAGACAGATGCGTCAGAAACAGGGGGTAGGGGCAGTGTTGTCACAACTACAACATAGACAGAAGTTGTTGCCGTGGGAACCAAAATATTCCACAGTGGAGAAGGAAGGTCTCGGCATCTCTAGAAAGTTGGCTCTAGAAACCCTGAAGTACTGCCTGTTGGGACGCCCCCCTCCCCCTGGTCACGGATCATACACCACTCTTTTGGATGTCGTGGAATGGGGACAGTACCACACCATAGACAATTGGCTTTTCCTGAATAAGCATTCTAATCCTGGGTATCCAGTCACATGGAATTAGCATCAAGCTGTGTCTATGCTTTCTTTGCCTGATTGCAGGTTGATGCAAAGCAATTTGGTGCCTAGATATTTATATTCCAAATTGGCCATAAAACATGAATAAATATGGATAGACTGGAAGACTGATAAGTTAGAGATACGACATGTATGGTGCGTTCGAGATACATAGTACACCACCCACACAAGTTGCAAAGTGGGAAAACTCCCAGCTTTTTCGTGACATTTCACAGAGGCACTCCCCCTTTTGGTCGAAATACTGAGAGTCCACCAAGTTCAGTGAGGTTAACCGTACAACTCGACAAACAAAGATTGCTGCGCCCGTAATGACATGTATTTTCTTTATATTTGTACCATGTTAGTCTTATAATTTCCATGCAATTTATGCATTGCACAGACTTGCTGTGCATGCAATGCAATGTAAAGTTTTGTGGTTTGCTAAAGATGCTGTTCTTCCCTGACTTGTCGTGTAGCGATGCCCACAAAGACAACGGGAGTGCTATAAGTGCTATAACTCAGGAAATTACGTCCCAAAAGAAACTTGTGAGGGTGGTGCATCTTGAAAGCACCATAAGTATTGTCATACCCCTTTACCTTTTGGTTAGAACCTACGAAACATTGTGCCTCCATATACAGACCATTAATCCATTCCATAACGTCTTCATCCCCCGCATCCATGTTATCACTACCCTTCACAGGTGCACACACACACACACACACACACACACACACACACACACACACACACACACACACACACACACACACACACACACACACACACACACACACACACACACACACACACACACAAACATAAAAACAAAAACACACACGCAAATTCGTCGGTTCTTGCCTAGTCCTGTGTTTGACAGTGCTCCATAAAGCAGTTGAAATCTGTACTAATTTCTAATTTAGGGAGATATCTTGCAGCTGGTTAGCTACAACCCCAAGCCTTACATGGACTTCCTCCCTTAAGGTAAGCCGGAGGATCTTTGAGCATTATTTTAAAAATAATGCTATGGAAGGCTAGCAAACTACAGAAAGCATCTGTGTGATCTTCTGGGAGTACTGTACCGCTGACGAAAGAGAGACCAAATAGAATTAAACTGTTGTCACCTGGATCGTCTGATTACCCCACGTGTACCGACTGCTTTGGATGAGAACCATTTTTGCTACGACCCCTTGACACTGGACAAAGCACTGATTATGGGTTTTTCTTTTAAGTAGTTTACCTCTCCCACCATGCCCCTTGGATGTTAATACCCCCTAAATAAATCACCATTGACTTTGAAGTTTGAACTGTTCTGTGTTGTGTAGTTTTCTATTCAACTTGGTAGCATGCACATCCCACACCCACAAGCAATTTGTACATTTTTCCATTTCCTTTAATTTCGATTACAAAAATATCTGAACACATACATTTTTTGTTAAATAATCATTGTTGTTGACCCGCGGTGGCTGATGACAGGCTATGACAATAACACACACACATACATGTATATATTAATATATACCTCATATCATAAATACATATATTTGGGTCATAAGAGGGACCAGATGGAATGCTATCCCCACTTAGCGTGCCACCCTATCGCTCAAAACTCTTCTCAAGACTCATCAAACTTGCTGACTCCCCCTCTTGTTTGTCTGCTCGTCTCGTTGTTTTTGATTAAGTTATTTTGTTTTCAATGTTCTTACCCACATTGTATAGCATCCTTGAGTTTGAAAGGAGTTGTAAAAATCAAATGTATTATTATTATCAGTAGGGTAACGAGGCGGGCTTCAGATGGACCAGGCTGACCGACGAACCCACGCCGAAGCCGGCGTACAACGGCTCTGAGAAGTTGGCCTTGAACCGGTGCAGCAGCACCATGGTGTCCGACACCGAGTAGAAGGCCAGGCTGTGGCCCGCATAGTCCAGGAACACGCCGATCCGCGTGGCCCGGGCCGCGGCCGGGAGGTCCTGGTCCCTCTGGTTGTGCCAGGCTGAGTAGCCCCCGTCGGAGCACAGCAGGCTCCAGGACCTGTCGTTGTAGCCCAGCAGGCTGTGGGAGTTCTTGCCCTTGCGGCTGATGCTCTTGTAGGCCACGCCCACGGAGAACTCCCCGGTCCACTCGGCCTCCCAGTAGAAGCGGGAGCCGGACAGGGCCTCGCGGCACAGCACCTGGGAGAAGCCGTCGAAGCGGTCCGGGTGGTCCGGGAGGAGCTGACCCGCCTTCCTCCGGGTCACCCGCTGGTTCCCTTCTGACAGAACCAGCTCCTTGTAGGCCGAGTTGGGGTCAAAGGTCATCTTGCTGGTGTCTAGCACATAGATGTAGTTTGTTGTTATTTATACTCTACAATTCAGTATATCGCTAGCATCATGACCCACTTTACAATTATGTATGCACTATTTATTTTCACATTTTATGGACACATTGTTTTTGCACTACCCTTTTCCTGCTACCTTTTTTGCCTAACCATTATTTTGTGCTTTTCATCGATAAATGTATTGCCATTCTTTTATGTTGTGCAGATGAATGCACATGAATGGAGAGTGAAGGAATTGTCAATGAGTAAAGATGGTAAGTAAACACACATCTGAGGAAGTCCGCTCTGCTCTTGGGCTCCTGGAGGTCCAGCCTGGATGGGACTGAACAAAGAGAATCATCCCGTTTTAACCACTACAATATTTAGCAGGATGTAAGAAAAAATGTGATACAATCAATTAAAATACATATATATAGTAAAAATACTTTAGATATAACTATGAGTATATGTACATGTATACATATATATATATTACAAAATTATAATTCATCTTGCCGATAGACTTACCTTTGTTTCGCTTGTCTCCGTTCCGGGGCAGGAGAATGTACACAGGTGTTTCACTTACTGTAGTAAGAATACACACTGTTAAACCACTGCAACAAACATTTAATTTGGTTGTTTTTAACCACTGAACTTTTGTCTTTTCTCATGTTTTTACATTTCCTCTGTAGAATATACAAGGGTGATAGTATTTTTACATGAGTATTTCAGAGTACAAATGTCAGGATATGTTGTCCAGACATTAGGGATGTGGATAACTCTAATTTTTCATGGTTGAATAATCAGTGGGTGATATGAACGAATAATCGATTATTTGATGTGTGCCGACATTCACAAAGGCAGCCATGGATCATCGGCGAGAAATCACTTCATATCTTAAACGCAATAAAACAACTACCTGCTAAGTAGTTCCAGTCAAATTGTCTGTTGTAAAAAAAAAAGCATTAAACTGTAATCAGAAAACGCGGTTATATGCTTTTTACCCTATAGTGTCTGTGGTATAAAGGCTGGGACGAATTTCAAATTATAAATATGTACACTTTATGTTGAAAGTATAGACCATCGCGAATGATCTCGGTGATTCTAAACGAGCTGGTAAATTGTCAAAAATGAACTAAACTGTAATCAGACAACGCGGTAGAGTATCTGTTGTATAAAGGCTTGGATGAATGAGTGAACAACGTTTCCGTTGCATAAGAACCTTACGGGAAGGTAATGATTGCTCCAGGTATTAGAAAAACCCTCAGTCGTTACCAGGTAAACAAAGTTATGGCTTGTGAAAAACCTTATATTTGAATGGGAAAAAATGTTCCAAATGTTAAAAATCGATTTCGACCCTCACACACACAATAATAGAATATTCTGAGCCATCCTTACCAGACATACGGCCCATCAAGAGATTATCAGGACTTAAATTTTTGTCTGAAAGCAGCTGTAGTGTTAACAATGAATCTGTGCTATGGCATGGTTGAGTAAATTCAAGATGTAGATTTAAGATGTCCTTCAAGTGATCAGGTCAATTTGAGCCTAAATACTTGATCTAAATACTACATCTTGAATCTAGGATTTAAATACAACATTTTGTCTCGAGAATCTAAACACTACATCTTGAGTCTGGAATCTAAAAACTACATCTTGAATCCTGAACCTAGACTCTTCAACGTTAGGAGCGGCCACCTGTCTTGGAGATCTTGCTGAGCTCGGTCTTGCAGATGTCGTCCAGGTGCTCCTTCATGTCCGCAGCCGTCTTGCTCATCTCCTCGAAAGCGAACTGGGGGTTGATGAGCACCTTGGGCACCATGGGCTCCGGTCGCACACAAAGCGACTGGAAGTTCTACTCAACAACCATTGACATAATTTGCTGCTTTTAGTATTTACTGTTATCGAGATTTTGGTGATGATTTATTTATTTCTAAAATAATTATATTAAAAAAAATTATTAATAGATTTGATTTATTCTAAAGCTTTTGTATTTTATACCTAGAAGTTTTGTATTATGCAATACTATCTTGTGTTTATCAGAATGACGGTGCAAAACGTGGTGATTAAACACTTAGAGGCGGGGTTGGCCTATTATGTGTGCACTGTACACACTGGGAATGCATTGGTGCATTCACCCCCCACCTAGTCCGCCTGGTATGGAAAGCCAAGAAGGCCACAATCCGGCCTTAGAATGGCACGGTAAAAGTGCTAAACCGTACAGATTCCGTACGGATTCTGTACGGATTGGGTTTAGCACTTTTACCTCGCCATTCTAGGGCTGGATTGTGGCCTTCTTGGCTTTCGAAAGCATGGATCCTACCTGCAGGAAGTGGATGTTGTCCTCGGTCTCCAGGATCAGTCGGAGCTCTGCGTCGCGGCGCTGCAGCTCTGAGATCTCGTGCTCCAGCCGCTCCACGTAGCCCTCGGCCTGGGACATGGCCGCCTGCATGTTGGCCTGGATCAGCTGCTTCAGCTCCCCGTGCCAGCGGTCCACTGCCTGCTGCATCTCGTGGAAGCTCTTGTCGCTGTCTGATTGCGCGCGCTGAGCACAGCTCTGGAGTGCCGGAGCCGTAGGAAGAGGGAGAGCTTGGAGTGTGGATTCTGTTCATATTTGACTTCAATATTTCACTTAAGCATTTTTACATTAAGGGTACAATAATGAACCATGAATTAACGTTGTTAATGCCGTAGAAAGCGTTAACTAATATTTACCTAACAATTAATAAACAGTTAACTTATAGGCTAGTAATAATTAACTTGTGGTTTTCATGTAGCCTAACACAAGGTAATGATTTGTAGATAATAAGTAAATAAAATAAGTAAACAAAGTAGCAACAAATTAACAACATTAGTAAATTACGACTAGACCACTAGCTAATTGTTGATTAACTGTAAATGAAATGTTATTTAATGCTTTTAACTGCATTAACTAATGTAGCGACCGTGGGCGTGGTCACCGTGTTCAGTTTGCTGCAAGGGATCCTGGGGGCTTTAGTCTATTTGCCCTGGGTCCCCGGCACTGACATTGTGTGGGGTGCAATGGTTTCGGTGTGCTTAGGTGGCGGTGTAGTTGTGTGTTTGGGAGGTCCGTCCGCCACCGAGACGTTAAGTTGGTTTGTTGATATGTGTTGTGTTTCTGTGTGTTAATAAAGGCCACTCTCGCAGTCGTGCGGTGCAAGGAGCACAAGAGTGGTATTACTGCCTAACCTGGGCTCCCGTCCCGTCTTTCCCTTGCTGCTCCCAACACTAATGTTAATACATGTTTAATTGTAAGAATTAATTGGTAGCCTTATTGTAAAGTGTTACCATATGTGGATCCCACAGCAGAAGTAAAGGACAGTATAAAAATGAAAAGTAGGCTAGGTAAACACACTACGTAACATAATCATTCTATTAGAGGTCCAACATTAATGAACACTACATTATTGACAGGGTGTGCATTTATGTGTCATTGTATTAAGCTGTTGAAATGTCTAGGCCTACTTTAAGACGGTCCACGTTGTGTCGCAGTTCCTGCAGCTCCTTCATCCTGTCCTGGATGATATACTGGACCTCGGACTGGGTGCCCACCAGAACTTTCTACAGGCACACAAGGAAGAGTAAACACAATTACAACTTCCTGTTGTCCATTTATCGATAAATAATACAAACAAATACAAATGATCCCCAATCGCCGAATAGTAGGCTAAGGAAATAACGGTAGGCCTATTCCCTTTGTGAGTTGATTTGGCAGATGTGTTCAATAAAATTTTTATTTTTTATTTTTTGTGGATTTAACATTCCCCCTCCACTTTACGTTCCTCTGAATTCCAAGCAACCCCACGGCACATCAAACATTCCCGGCAGGAAGTCCTGGTCGCGGACAGACACCATTCCGTGGGGTCCGTCGCGGACGGGCTCACCTGTTTATCAGCGCGCTCCTCCTCAGCGGAGATGATGTTGTGTCCGCGGTGCTCGCGCACGGTGCACAGCACGCAGATGCACATCTGGTCGGTGCGGCAGAAGAGCTCCAGACCCTTCTCATGCTGGGGGCAGATCTTCCGGTCCAGGTGGCCCGTCTCGTCCACCAGCTTGTGCCGCTTGAAGGTGGCGGACTCGTAGTGCGGCTTCACGTGCGTCTCGCAGTAGTATGCCAGGCACATCAAGCACGACTTGACCGCCTTGTTGCGCGGGCCCACGCAGAAATCACAGAGCACGTCGCGCTGCATGTGCGGGAAGGGCGCCGTGATCGCCGGCGGGTTACGACGTGGCTCCTGAACGCGTTGCACTTCGGGCACGTGGCGCCGGAGCGCAGGGCGCGGCGTGAATGTGGCGCGGCACTGCGGGCAGCTGTACACGCCGACGTGGTCAAGCTGGTCCCAGTAGATGTTGACGCACTCCAGACAGCAGTTGGTGTCTCCGCAGGGGAGGGTTACCGGGTCCCGGGGGTCGTCCAGACACAGCGGGCAGCAGTAGGGGGCCGGGGGCATCGGGTAGCCGCCGGACTCAGCCATGATGGCGTTCATCGTGGAGGAAGTCCCCCCGCGAGATAAAAAGAAAAACGAAAGACAGGAGACAATAAAAAAAGAAAAGAAAATTAGGTGACTGTTAGTTGCAGCAGTTATTGTTCACTAAGTGTCAACTGTTATTATACTTTGTATTTCCTATATCTGGTCTAAATATTGAACGGATAAATTCCACGTGTGTCCCGCTGTAATGGAGCAGCTCACAGCCTGCGTGGTCTTTAAGTGACATGTCGTCGAGGAGCGGGCTAGGCTTGTATTTAACAACAAACACTGTGTTGTGACTGTAAGCATCAGGCACTCATTCCCACAAAAACAGGTTTTACTGAGTCCGACTTGGATAACACGCTGACCCGTGCTTACCGTGCAGGAATACAAATGTCCCGCGTGCGTGCGTGTGTGCGTTTGTGGTGCTCGGACAAATAGGAATTTTTGCCCAGCGGCCTAATGAACAACGCTTGATTATCCAGGGCCGGGGATTGTTGGTTGGGTTCCCAACCTATCGTCAAGTCCCACCTGGCTGAGACATCATGCGTCCTCGACTCTCTTCTCGCTTGGCTGACACTGACCTTATTGTTGTGACAGGTCCAGATCAACTTCTGCTTGCGTTTCTCTGTGGCGCTTACTCTCATGGGTTGTCATGGTGATGTCGGGACGTTCCTGTTTCCCCTGGGAACAAAGCAGAGGACACTGTCAACATGTGGGTACCTGGGCACACACACTCTGTAAACACTCCATTATATGGGTTGCTGGACGCTCGCTCACACGGCCATGTGGGTAACTGGGCACATATTGGTTACGGTCAAAGGTCAAGGGAAGGGGATGTTGTCTCCACCCATACACTTGGTTGGTAAGCATGTTGGGTTGAGGGTTAGAGTTGGGTTAGATTCAAGTAAGAGGGAGAGAGTGAAAGAGCGGTATAGCTCACAAGAGCTTTCAAGTCACTCTCAAATAATATCTCTTGAATCTTAACTTTAGGGCGGTTTGGTGGAGACTGAGTTAGGGTTAGAGAACTCCAGAAGCGAAAACCAAATCTGAAAATCCCACCAATAAAAAACCCGAACCCTAAACCTAGAACTGGTAACTAAACCCAACAACTCAACCCAGAGAAATGTGAGCCCATAACCCTGACCAAACCCTAAAACCTGATCCTAAGAGGAAACCCCAACTCATCAAACAAAACCAAACCCTAACGCCTTACACCTAATAGGAAACCGTCACCCTTGTAACAAACCCTAGAACCAAAACCAAACCTCGAAATAATAACAACCCTAACCCTAGTACCAAACCCTAAACCCAAAGAAAACCCTCAAACCTGAACCTAATAATAAACCTAACCCTAATACCAATCCCTAGAACCACTAACAAAAGCCAAAACCTGACCCGAATAGGAAATCCTCAACCAAGTACTTAACCCTTAATCCATTTAAAGGAAACCACAACCCTATTGAACCCTTTACCAAACACCTTACCTTAAAACCTAACCCTATTAGGAAACCCGGCCCAAAAAAAGAAAAACCATTTGAAAACCAAACCCTCAAACTCCACAAATTAGACCTAAACCCTAAAGGTTAAATTATGATTTTACAAAACGTATGTTTAAACCTTACCTATTCAATTTGGAATCCCATCCAAAATTCATTCAACCTGTTGGTTACACTTTACTTTCAGGATGGAAGTCAAGAAATAGTTTGTTCCACATCTATTTGGTCCTCCATATTAGTTCAAATTCGATAGCCTTATTTTGAAAATCAGGGGGATTTTGTTTCCTACAAATTCTCCTTCGAAATCAAGCCAAGTTTAGAGAGTTCCGAACCCTACAACCAAACCCTAGACTCTTTTAGCCTAAATTCCACCTCTATAGATAACCCCTAAATATTCTACTTTTCTAATATTCCCTTTTTTTTTTTAGAACATGTAGCCACATTCAGCCTTAGCACACATTTAGGCTTCTTTAGAGACACAAATATAATTTTATTTTACCACGGTAATTCCTATTGTGAAAAGAAAAAGTCATTGTTTTACATGTAACCTAAACATTTCTTTGCAGACCTCGATATTGCACTGTTTCGGACCCATCTATATTTCTTTTATATTGAAGCCAACATTTCAGATGTGTTCAAACACTCCTAGTGGTGCACATTAGAAGCATGGCATAAACCCCAACCCAGGCAAACAATAAAAGACACAGAAAACACATGTAATCTTTGTTACAAACCTTTTTATTAAGATATTCAGATTTTTTTCTCCTTATTTTTTCTCAGTCTGTTTTCCTTGTATCTTTACAGTAGTTTTAATGTGCAATTATCTTTATTACTGGGTCACAGTTAAGGATTCACATAGTTATTGGCACTTGGAACACATGGAATGGGGAGGGGGCACTGGCATGTACATGGGAAGGGGTGGGGCGGGGGGGCCGGGGCACGGGGAGGGGTCGGGGTGGATCGGGGGGAGGGACAGAGGGGTGGGCAATATTCTTTGACATCAGTATGAAGCTACTGCATTCTGGATATTATATACTTTTTTTTGTCCAAAAAGATGTAACTCTTTCTTTTTCCGAGTTATGAAGGAATAATAGATGGTGAGAATAAAAGCTCATGCTGCGAGTGCACATCTAACAATCAAACCTCGATAGTGCTTTCTATGTATTCATGTACAGTTTAGATATTTATATATTTATAGTGGAAAACGAGGAGTAGTAGTACGGTAGTAGTAGGAGGGGGAGGGGGGGGGCAAACCAAATGGATTTCTGCTGAGGAGTTGGCCCTACCACACCAGAGACAAGGAAAGTAAAAGTCATTCATGGTTGCCTAGGTGATATGTAAAACCCCTGGACCGTTTATTATCTGAGGTAACGAGTGTCCTGACAGACTGCCGTCAAATACCCTGCAACTGATATAGTTTCTGTGTGTTTGGTTGGAGATGCAAAGCGCCTCCCCAGGTATCGTTCCTGAAAGCGAACCGATATGTACCCGCGCAAAGTCAGCCACACACCGGCCCTAGAAGCCCTTCCACCCCCCCCACCCCCCCTCCCGACCCCTAGCCTTTAGCAGCTAGTTAGCTTCCTTTTCCCATAGCCGCGTAGAAGCTAGCTGGTAGCCTAGCGCCTGCCTGTGTGGTCAGAAATGTAATGCTATGGCTGAGAGCTCCCGAGGTAACTGGTACTTTATTTTTATATTTTTAAGTTCTTTTAAAACTGCATCAGCGGAAAAACACACACACACCCGGATGCTTTGTCCATATGGAGGGACGACAGCGCATGTGTGTGTGTGTGTGTGTACAAATATATTCATATATGCATTTATATATATTTATATTTCAGAGGTCTGTGTGTGTCGTTTGTCTCTGGTGTGTGGGACTATAAAAAAGCAGGGAAATGTTAGACCACAGAATAGCAGATATAAAAAAAATATTTAAAAAGAAACATGACAAAAAATACAGCCGTGAAGGTTCCCGGGCATGGGGGGGAAGGGAGGTGGCTGACAAGAGATCAAGAAAATAAAGAAACAAAAAAATCTGCCTTTGCACCACTTGGCATCCAGCCAGTTGAGGAATTGTCGATTTGGTTGCATCAGCGAATTTAACCTCCTTTACAATAACGAAACAAACATCCTCCCACCAGTGTTTTGATCGCTTTCCAAGACAAATAACATTCCAAGTGAATAACCCCCCACCCCCCACCCTCTTTTCCCTCTCAGTATCCATGTTAGAATACATTTGGTGGAGGTTTAAAAAAAACAAGAAAAAATAACTGACAAGGTACATGCACTAGAACGGTGACAGGCGACGATATATGGTATAACGTCTAATACCAAATCAACGGGTGGGGGTGGTAGTAGAAGTAAAAGTTTCCGGTCATTTCTTTGGCCATTTCCAAATCGTTTAAGATCCCCATTATAATCCAAACTAATTGCCTTTAAAAACCTGTCCCGGGGGGCCGTTCCAATGGCCAGCTCCTACATAGCACCTTCACCGAGGGGGAGGGGTCCCATGTGGAGACGCCGACCCCCACCCCCCTCCCCCTCACACAGTAACTGCCAGGAAGGGAGAGAGGAGGTGATGGTCTGCCCCCTAACATTATTCTGTACTTTCTTTCAAACACCGACGTGAGAGGGGGAAATAAAAATGACATACAAAAAGATCATAAAAATGAGTTTTATAAAAAATCCCACAAATTTGATTCAGACTGAACTTTACGCCCTTCCCACCCCCAACAACACCACCTCTCACACATCACCTGGCACGCCTACCACACACAGGAAGTGACGTTTGGGGAGCATGCTCAGAAAGGTGCAGAGGCTCGGACCCGCGGCCTCTCTTCCAGGCCAGCGGGAACTCACCGACAAGGTGCTTCTTTGAACGTTATTCATTTTGATTAAATCATTACGTTAACCCCCTCCATGTCACTGTTCCCTGTGGCGTGGGCGACCAAATTATGGGCAGAAGCAAGAGCTGCCCTACCGGCAGACGAAGAGGAGGGTGATGTTTTGAGAAGCCAACACACTTGAAACACTGCACAGCTAAGGATATTTTTCAAGATTAGTTTTTTTTGTAAATCAGTTATAAATCAACCGACCCATATTTGGCATTCTCATCCCACGGTGTGTGCGTGTAATTTTTTTGTCATATATTGTGAAAATGTGGAGCAGAACTCTCTTATGTTCTGGCCCTAAGGTGCTTGGTTGAATACAGTGATCAAGACTTGATTATAACTTATATAATAGCTTTCATTGTTTGGCATCACCGCTACTGAGGTTTACTGCCACCTGTTGGTCACCCGCAGATACCGCACATGCCACCCGCTATATGTGTAGCAAAACACCAACCTGGCCACCAGATGGCAGTTGGGACAGTCACAATGATCAGATTCAACCAACAATAGCTTATTCTCAAAAAAGGCTAAGCTGGTCCATCAAGAACCAGGTCAAGTAAATGTAAAACTCAATGTTTGTTTCTAATGGAAATGTGTTGGACGAGCAAGACGTATCCCCAAAGGGCAACGGAAATGACAGGGATAATACTGTGTCCCGTGGGATAGATACTTTTAACAGACATTCAGACACAGCGTGTCTTGTTTACAAAGTGAACCTGACAGTGTTTCTCATGTTTGGACCAATCAGTCACCCTCCGTCTAGATCGCTTGTTTCCCATAGTTACACACATCACAATAACAAAGATGCAGAAGAACATTTAACCAACATATATTAATTGGTTAGCCAATTAACCAATTAACAATTAACCCTCTGGTCCAGCAGTTTACTGCCCCACCCCTTCCCCTGTCAGTAATTCACAATCACTATGCAAAAATATGTAGTTCTCTCTCTTCTACACTACGTTATACCACCTCTCTCCTTTTCAGTTTCTTTTTTTTCTCCATTTAAAACTTTAATCTACATGACTTGGCAACTCTAATTACAGATGTTAATGAGGAATTATTAGTAGAATTTTCTTAAAAAATAACTTCTCAAAAGACTACAGTACACTAGTTCAATTGTAAAAAATATGAACACAAAAATAAAAAACGGAATTCTCAAAAGATAACAGGCAACTTCCAACAAAGGTTGGAGGTTGTAAAAAAACAAAACATAAAAACGTATGTTGCCAATAAGTTCCCAATATGGTATATAAAAGGTCCTCTAGAAACACAATCTAGCCCTCTTCCGCTTTAACCTTTACCGATAAAAACTGTGCTCAGGCAAAAGCCGCTATACAGGAAGGCAAACAGCAGTAACAAAACGCACATTAGAAGAAATATAAAGGAAAATGTCAGAATAATGGTGCGGAGTGGGGGGGGGGGGGGCGGTGAGAGATCGGTTTCAAACCGAGACGAGAAGTCCATCATGGATGTCGTTTAACAACATACTAACATCTCGTCTGCTTGATCAGGGGAAAAACTAAAATACTAAATTCCATACTTGTCTCAAACATTGTCCTAGCATCCAAACTGTTTTCATTTGATTGGTCATGAACAAGCGACCAATGGGACAGCACCATTAGTGTGGATGGCAAACGACACTCAAATTACAAATTACTTATCACAATTGCAATAACCACTGTTGTGCGACAGATGGCGCCAATTGTCTCAAGTTGGATTCCAGTGGGTTTTATCCTCACTTACATATAACTCCGCAGAGAATTCGATGCAGCCCGTCAATTCTGCTATGCTCTGGAGGACACACCACACTTATAATAGTAATATGGCATCTTAAGTTTTACGAAGTAATGATGACGTACAACACCATGATTGCATTTTTTTTAAGAACAACATTGATTGAAATTAGTGCCACATTAGTCTAGGAAAGTTTTGGTCAGTCTCAACACCATTGAGACTCTGAAGTGTCCCAATGTCATCCTGCTCTCCGTTTAAAAACACACAATGTAAACTCACTAGGCTGCAGGGTGGGCGTGTGGGGAAGAGCATCCATTTTAGGAAATGTATGCAAGCTTTCACCAGTAGACGTCTTGTCACATATTTGTACCGAAAAATCAATTATACTGCATCATTCCTGGGACTGGTTTGAAAACCCTGAACCTCTTCAGTGAAATAAAAAAACCTCCAGTCTCATTTCAAATGTCCTTAACGCGGTTCACAATTCTCGTAAGGGAAGGGGACGGGGAATCCAGGCAATGAGGTGACATTTCTCCAGTCACACCCCTCCCCTCTGCACAGCCTCCACTACATAAACAAACAATCGCATGATGTTTGTCTCCGAGGCACCGAGCCAAGCAGAGTCACTGCCACCCCCTCTCTCTCCCTCTCCCTCCCTGTGCCTCTCATTCCTATACATTCCTCTCCCTTTGCCTCCCTCCCTCCCCCCCAGTCTCTCTTTCTCTCCCTCTGTCTGCCCGAGTCTCTCCATCTCTTTGTGAGCGCTGTGTTTGATCTCGCTCTACATCAGAGTGCTGCAATGCTCAGACGGCTCGGGGACTCTTTAACAGGCTCCTTCACTCCTCTCTACTGTTCCAAGCCTACAAACTCACGCCGCTGATTGGACGGTCTGGCGGGGTGTCTGGCAGCCCTCCGATTGGCTGTGGTCAGGATCATGTTTTAGGTATGCAGGACACCGGCAGGGAATCGACAGTCGGCTGTCCTCTGTTAGCGACGTGACAGACACAATGTGCACCACTGTTTAGCCAGCCGTCCCCTTGATGAGGATGGATGCACAAAGATGGGCCCCTTCTCCGGCTCACAATACAAACGTGCTGCACAAGCGCTCATATGCACACACACACACACACACACACACACACACACGTGGCAGAGGCATGTGACTTAGTGACGATGGGAGGCGCCAAGGTACAGCAGAAGAGTCAGTAAGGGGGGGGGGGGGGGGGGGTGTTAAACAAAGAAAGGGGTGGAAAGGAGGACAAGAAAAGTAGAAGAAACGGACAAAAAAAAAGAAAAAAAGCTGAAGCTCCAAAGTACAGAGCGTCCCTGAGTGGAGGGAGAGAGGGGAGGACGAGTGGAGTGGAGGTGAGAGACAAACAAGAAGAGGGGAAGGCAGGAGGGGACAGACAGAAAGAGGCAAGAGGTAGACAGAATACAAACAGAGGGGGGGGGGGGGGATTAAACCACCAGAGCGGGCCTAGTCCAGTACAACCACAGCCAACATACGAGAAACGACAAATAAAAAAAACGTACGACAATGAAAGCAGGAACAATAGGAGGAGAGGGAGAGACGTGGTGAGTGGTGAGTGGAGCGCGTGTGTGTGCGTCAGGGAGTCTGGGAGATAATTGTATGCCGTCCAAAATGGTAACCGTGCCGCTCAGGATGATTCAGGCTCCGCAACATGGCCGCTCTGCCTCCAGGCTTTGATACACCAGACGCATCGCATGCCGCGCTGCAGACCACTGCGCCTGTCTATGTGTGTGCATTTCTACGTGTGCGTCCCACATGTGTCTATGCGTACGTGTCTGGTATATGTGCGCGTGTGTATGTGTCTTGGTCGGTGTCTGTGTCTGTGTGTGAGTGGGCGGTATATGTGTGCAGAGGTTGGGATGAGTGGATGTTTGTTTTTGTCTGCCACAGAGTGTCTCTAACACACGCGCATGCACACACACACACACACAAACTTGCGGGCTGAATACCTAAACCACCCACACAGAGTGAAAGTCATGCGCATGTGGGTACATTAAGACACACACACACATATACACACTGTGTGCCTGTCAAAAGCACTTGGTGTGAAGAGACACACACTAACACGCAGCTCTCCATAAATGGAAAGGAAGAGGCAGACACAAACACACACACATACACACACTAGCACGCATGCATGCATTCAGAACGAATAATCCAAGCGCCCTGCATACCCTCCCCTGTCTCTCTCTCTCTGTCTCTCCTTCTCTCTCGATCCCCTCACACAATCACTCTTCCTCCCTCTCTGGGGAGATTCACTCTCCTCTTCTCCATATTCTCTCTCCATCCTCCTGCCAGGCCCACCACCCCATTCCTTTTGTCTCAACGTTGATGTTTTGGTTTTTCAGGGAGTGGGAGGGCTTTTAAGAAGTCATTTTAAGGAGACGTCAAATGTGCAAATGCATCTTTTTCCCACCCCCTCAATCTTGACTTGGTCTCACAGCCACAGCCTGTACCCACGGGACTCACCTGACTATAGTCTGCACCCACAGGAGTCAATGGACTATAGACTGCACCCACGGGCCTCATATCTGACCAAAGCCTGCACCCACAAGACTCATCTCTCGACAAGACGGCTCTTTGCCAAGCACAAAACGTCTTCACTTTCAGTCAACCTTGACCATGCTAGGAGCTTAAAGAGCATGCAAGCACGATACAGAAACAGCATGGACAGCCCCATCACTGGTTGAGCAAGGCATTGCAGTTATGAGTGTTTGAGTGCGAGTGTGTGTGTACCAAGAGAACACAGACAGAGACACAGTTCTGACGGCGCAGCAGCAATAAGGTGCTTTAAAAAGGTGTTGCCCTTCCTTCGACAAAGAAATCCTACCAACCCTACACTAAAAACGTTCTCACCACTACCAGCATCAGACAAGCATCGTAAAAAATAATCAACCAACCGAGAGACAGAGTCTCAGTGCACATTCCCCCCAACACAGTGTCTCCCTCCCAGGGGAGGTCCAATTCTAAGTAAGACTTCTAGATTGTCATGGAGGAGATCCTTCTCCACCCACCGGCGGTTACCACTCAGCTGCTGCTGCAGCGAGACCAGACTCCCCCCGTATCCCCCCGCATCCACAGCCACAACGTGCATGAGCGTGTGCTGGTGGGTGGATGGGTGTGTGTGTGCTTGCTCGTGCACGGTGTTTACGTTGCTTTGACGGATGAATGAGCGCTCCAATTGTGGCCATCTGGCCTCCCTCTGCTACAGTGCATGTAGGGATACACACCCAAACGCATGCACACACACACACACACACACACACACACACACACACACACACACACACACACACACACACACACACACACACACACACACACACACACACACACACACACACACACACACACACACACACACACACACACACACACACAGTCCTAATGCTTGAATTAGCACCTGTGTGCATGCCAGCAGAGCGTGCAGTCGGTAAGCAGTAGCTTGTCTGGGGCATCAGTTCTGTCCCCGTTTTCCGATACGCACGTTGGGTCCCGTCATGATCCGGGGGGGGGGGGGGGGACTCAAGCGCACACACAAGGCGAGGTCACAGCTTGATCGGAGACACACAGCGCACGCGTACCTGTGTACAAACCCCACTCAGGGAGCCCTCATCTCGTCATTAACTTGTTCTGCTTCAATCGTTTTTCAGAACCGCTTTAAATAGGAATTTCAAAAAACCCTACGTCAACGCAGTGCATTTGTCCCACGCCTTCGACAAACTCTGCGAGCGGTGCTCCGTTGGAAGTACTGGTACGACAAATGATTTAAAAATATCGGGCAAGACATTTGTAGGACAGAATCGGTCTCAAGGAGGTTCAGGGAAAATAATAGGTGCTTCTGGAGGTGGGGGGGGAGAGAAAGAGATCGTAGATAATATTAAAAGAAATTCGGAATTCCCAAGCAGATGAGCTTCGCTATCTGACAGCTTTGGCTAGTTTTGGCCCAGCACGCGACGGCTCATCACTCGAGAGGACAAAGTAAATCACACTGCCCTACACATGTCAAATGAAAAAACTTTAGGGGATTAGCATCCAAAAAAGAACGGTGCCAACATACCTACCCAACCCCGCCCCACAAGCATACATTCAAGATAATAACAGAACAACAGTGGTAGCCGACATTTTCAAATCCTCGCACTTTTTTTTCATTCTTTCCGAAAGCGTTTGGAGGGCTCTTTCCCAACCCGCCCATCTTCTGCAGCGTCTACATTATTCCCTTCAAGACACACGCATGTGCACACCGACCGCCCCTGCTCTCTGGGAATGTATGTCATGATATCATCATTAAGGGGAGAGGAGACCGTAAACTATTTAGATTAACAAAAAAACATGTTTTCCATCCCACGGTAGAATGTTTGAACGCACATGCAGAGGGCGCGCGCGCGCTCTCGCTCTCTCTCTCTCTCTCTCTCTCTCTCTCTCTCTCTCTCTCTCTCTCTCTCTCTCTCTCTCTCTCTCTCTCTCTCTCTCTCTCTCTCTCTCTCTCTCTCTCTCTCTCTCTCTCTCTCTTCTCTCTCTCTCTCTCTCTCTCTCTCTCTCTCTCTCTCTCTCTCTCTCTCTCTCTCTCTCTCTCTCTCTCTCCTCTCTCTCTTTCTCTCCTCTCTCTCTCTCCCTCTCTCTCTCTCTCTCTCTTCTCTCTCTCACACACACCAGGGACATAGGAAATGTTTGGAGATCGAAATAAACAGAAGGGGGAAAAACAAAAAACAAGCATGAGGAGGAGAGGACACTATTAAAACAGGAAGCCAAATAAACAAAAAAGAAATTAAATAGAAACAATTGTTCCTCAAACCCGAGGCGAAGGAGAGTGGCGGCGCGATCGCGCCTGCCTCCACTTCCTGTCGCTTCTCTCTCTCTCTCTCTCTTTCCGTCCCGCCACTCAGAACAAAGTGCTGCCGTCGGCCGCGGCCGCCTGCAGGGCGTCTGCTGCCGCCGTGGCCCCGCCCCCCGCGTCGCTATTGGCCACGGCCTCCAGGGAGGCGGGGTCAAACCCATGCTCTGCCCCCACCAGGGCGTCGGCCTCCATCTTGACGCTGTCGGCGAGGAAGGCGGAGTAGGCGTCGCCCTCAGCCATCAGCAGCTTCAGCTTGGGGATCCAGCTCTTCCGCACCACGCGCCGCGCGTTGGTGCACATGTCCGCCGCGATGGCGTTCATCTCGCTCTCCTTGAAGCTCGGCGCAAAGTTCTGGCAGTAGACTGCAGGAGAGGGGAAGGAGGGAGTAGGGGAGGGGGGAGGAGGAGAAGGAGGGAGAGAGGGGGGGAGAGATGGGAGGGAGGGAGGAGAGATGGGAGGGAGAGGGAGGAGAGATGAGAGGGTGGGAGGGAGGAGAAGGGAGGAGGAGAAGGAGGGAGAGAGGGGGGAGAGATGGGAGGGAAGGAGGAGGGATGGGAGGGAGAGGGAGGAGAGATGAGAGGGTGGGAGGGAGGAGAGATGAGAGGGTGGGAGGGAGGAGAGATGAGAGGGTGGGAGGGAGGAGGAGGGAGAAGGATTTCACTATAAAACTCAGTGTTATTAACTCTATGTGTGCGTTCATCCGTGAATGCGAGTATGTTTGATTCAGTGTTTATGTGCGTGTGTGGGTAAGTGTGTGTACACGTGTGTGTGTGTGTGTGACTCACACTTGACGGCGTGCAGGACTCTGTTGTCCAGGGGCTTGCGGCTCGGGTCGTTGGTGGAGGAGCGGATACCGGTACCACAGCTGTTAGCTAGCGTGCTCCTGGGACAACAGAGTGGAAATACACACACATTTAACACAAAGTGGAAATATACATATTAAACACGCCGCAGAAGTACACACACACACACACACACATTAACACGCCGCAGAAATACAAACACACACACTGTAGAAAGACCAACATTAACCTTCTAAATATCACAGTAGAGATTCCAGTATTTAGCATTCCGTAAACGCACAATAGAGACTCACACGCACACAGTAGAAACACCTAAATGCCACAACAGAGACTCACACTCACACAAACACCTAAATGCTTACACAAAGTTGACCATAGTAGAAACACACACGCCTTCAACAAAGGTGTCCATTGAAGTAGAAACACACAGAATCTTTAACCCAAGCGGTCATCAGCCTAGGAACACACGTCTTAGATACCAGCCATCCCTTCAGTAGAAACACACGTCTTCAACACTAGCGGTCACAATAGAAACACACACGTCATCAAAACACACTTCAACACTAGCACCACAGTAGAAACACATGCCTTAAAACACAAGCATTTACCACAGTAGAAACACACGTCTTCAACACAAGCGTTCCCCGCAGTAGAAACACACAGTTACAAACTAATCGCGATGGAACGGCACAAAGACTCGCATCTCGCATCGCGGGGGGGGGGGGGGGGGGGACTGACCTGTCGAAGAAGGCGGCCAGCAGCCGCCTCAGCAGCACCTTGTGTCGTGTGCCGGCGCTCACGTGGCAGTTCATGAGCTGCGCGCGCGAAATGAACACGCAGGTGCCGGTGACCAGCTCCAACTTCTCGGCGGGGTCCCCCTCCTCATAGAGGCGCGGGTGGCAGCGGTTCCCGATCTGGCTGATGAGCTCGGCGGGCAGAGACGCCAGGTCCTGGCGGGCACGGCTGCCCCGCCCACCGCGACCCCCGCCGCCGCCGCCGGACTCTGCCGTCACGTCCGGGAGGGCCTCCACACGCTCGCCAGCCACTGGAGGGGTTGGTGGGGGGGGGGGCAGGAGACATGTGTGGCGGTTGAGATGGTGGTTGTAGTGAAGACGAGTGAAGCTGAGTACATTGAGTCGTACGAGTTCGTCTGGGCGGAGCGTGCATTGTGACTCGGTCACAATGCACAATGGTTGTTTGCCGTAGCCATCCGTTTTTATAAACGAAAGGAAGAAAAAGAGTATCAAAACACCCCTATGGAGGTAATCAACGTTATGACCTACAAGGTGAGCAGCTATGCACTTTGATTTCCACACCATCAGGTTTGTTAAGTGGATCTTTTTCTCCCCATAGGGGGTCAAAAGGTCGCAAAAAGTACAAGAACCGCCGGAGAAGGACATTTAACGCTGTACGACGAGTCTGTCTTAAATAATGATCAACTCCACAAGCGAGGAACCTCGTTTGGATTCTGCAGCGTGCCAGTTCTTAATAAATCAATTCATAACCAGCTCCTCTGTATTCATATCATGTCCGGCTCCCTGTGATTATATTGACTGTCCCATATGAGGCAGCATATGGCGGCCGTATGGAATGGAGTGGGATCAGGAGGAATGACACAAGAGGCATCTGTGTTCCTTCCTCGGGAAAAAGAAAACATCCTCCACCAGAACAGTAAAGCAGGAGTGTGCAGAAGGATGCTCTGCCTACGTTACTGAGCAGCAGTCTGTCCCAGCTTTGCGTTTCTTCTGCAGCACACTATCGCTGGAATTATTGAGTGCTGGTGAAGACGTGACCGGGCACTGCCCAGGAAAGACTCGCTAATACTAGATGACAACACTCCGATAGACGCAACAGTCAGCTTGGGGCAGGATAGTCTAGGTTTCAGGGTAAGGGGTTCAATCCCCAATGTACGCAGCGTAACCTGTTGGAACCCTGGAGGAAGGCAGAAGCTTAAGCCAAGCTGCCCCTTAATGAAATGGATCTACATTCACATTAGGTCGTGTATAGAACAACTTCAGGAGTCCTAATGTGCCATCGCAGACCTTCACATAGACGCATGGAAAACGGAAACCAAAGGGATAAAAAGGGCAGAGCTGCACCTTGTAACCTTTTTCATTACAAAGACATTCTATCGAAGACAAATTCAATATGGCTGAGCGGATTAAGCAGAAGGGGATTTTCATACGTTTATTTATACAGTCGCCAGTCTATACACGGTTGTTCATTTGAAAAATGTACAGACCCTTTATAAGAGTTAACTAGTGCTGGCCGAGCTTGGATTAGCTGTTTGGAGCCAATAACCTGCTAACAGATTCCAGATTGCTATAAATTTGCTTCCAGCAACCTGATAGGTTGAAACAAATATGAATATATACTGAAGAAAGTAATCTAAAGCCTGCTGACAAACCTTAGATTATTGATCAAAAGTCTGATTTGTCAGACTACCTAAAAAGCTAACGGTAATAACAGCCAATAAACAATGAGCAAAAAACCGAAAGTATCCAAAGAAGGGGTTAGCAAGCAGATGCTACTGCTAGTGACCCAGCTTTCTTCCTGGTCTGCTCTGGCACTCTTTACCATCGTTTAGGAACAATGAATATTTGGAAGAGTAGTCCCGCACCGGGATGCCAAAAAACCCAATAAGCGAGTGTTTTAGGGGGGAGATTGAGGAGGGGAAGGCAAAGAGAGCACATCTGGGGGTCTGAAGAGAGGAGAACATAACGCTGTGACTGGCAGGCAGCCCAGAGTGAGACGTTTGTTCCTCGCTTGCTCTCCTGAACACAGACCTGCGCGTGAATTAAATATAAGTGCTGTTAAAGACTGAAAGGAAAAGATGGTAGCATTTTTAAAAAATAAGATAAGATGTGATAGATAAGATATATGTTCCAAATCAAGGGGAAATATGTAAATGTAAATACGAGTGCCAATATAGAAATTAACAATATAAAGTAAAGTAAAATCGTTACCAGTATCTTTACGGTGCAATAACCATATGCACAGCCAAAAAGGCTTTACAGTAGCATTTCAAAAATACATAATGCCACAAGTAGCAGTTAGAGTAAGGGCTATACAAATCGATGTAAATGGAAAGGAGCTAATCCAAATATACGATGCCCATGTCTCACAAGTTAACCTTAAGCCTCACAGAGATGAATGAGAGGGTTGAATAGCCCCCCGGGCCCCACCGCACATCCATTTAATTGTTCTGCTGGAGTTTCTGTTCCAGCTTTCTCCTGTAGCCGTCCTTGCCCTGCTGGATCCTCTCCTTGAGTCGTCTCTGAATCATTTTTCCACCATCTCCCTCGTATCCATTCTGGAAGGCCCTCTTCTTCTAATTGAAGAGAGACCTTGATGTCTCTGGTGGCCCAGGGTTAGCTGTTGAAGAGGCCATACAGCCTCCCTTGGAACAACGTTTTCCACGTAGAAGCGGATGTGCAACTGTTGTACATCTGTGTCATCATTAATGTGATCGTTGCCATGTCATGTACACTGCAGTCTGTTGCCTCAAAGGAGTCCAGCAGAGCCTTTTTAGTCTCCTCTGACCGTTTCCTTCTATTATTATTTGTTATTCCTTCCAGACCCCCCATTGGGTCTGGTTATGGTCAGATCCGGAGAGGGAGGGCTTTGGGTTGGGGATACTGTGTCTCCTCATCATCCGCATATAGAAGGGTCAGGGTCTTGGTTGGACAATGCACAGACTGCTCGAAAGTGGTCCGAGTCGCAGCCCGTGAGATGTGGTCGAAGTGCCCGGATATCATGATGAATGCGTAAAGGTGCTGGGTGGGAAGTCTCGAGATGACTGAGTGAATGAGGTCAGCCGCGCACGACTTAGAAACCATGACGATGGCATGGGAAACAGCAGATCGTATTGCTTTAGTTTAGGCTAACGGTACGCGGTTCAATGTCTGAGTTTTTTTTTTTTTTTTTTTTGAGCAATATGAACAGGATTACACAATTTGTTGTAAACTAGAAAAGCAAGCCCAACCGTCCCTTCTTGCCACTCTTCCCATCAGTATGGTAGGACAACAGTCAGTTAGCGACACGAGTCAGGGATGGGCTGGTGTAGCAATGTCTCCGTGAAGCACAAATCACTCTCACGCGTGACTCTCTTTTTAGCCAGCGACTTCATGTTTCCCACAGTAATCCAAGGCAGATTTTGGCGAAAAAAATTAAGAACAACAGCCTGTCCCTATTCTTCCCCCGTCGTTTTTTGCACCTGCCTCTCAAACCCTATGTATGCTTTCGCACAGCTCCTTGGGGATTTCCGGTCCCTCCCTCGCCAACCTGCTCGGTGGTAGCAACAGACAACGGCCTTGTTTGTGCCGTATCGTCAGGGAAAGACAGGGAAATAGTTGAAGTGTGCCCATCACGAAGAAAAAGCTCAAATACGATCCACAACATCATGGAATCAAATAAACAAACTAAACCCACATACAATTAGGCTAAAATAAAGTGTGAGTAAGAACCTTTACGGAAAGAGCGGGAAAAGATATAGGGAAATTGTTGCTGGCTTCTGCCCGTTTGTCTCCCCGAGAGTTTAGTGCTAGCCGCAACTGCAGTTAAGCCGGACGCAATGTTGGCAGGTGGAATCAAAAGCTTTCAAGTTATTTCTTTGGTGAGCACGGCAACTTTGCATTACAAAAGGAGTTTGGCTGCAATTTCATCTAAAAAATAAATAATATTAAATTTCCCACGGAGGCCAAGTAGCTCTTTAAAAATAAACGTTCATTTGAATCTCATTGTTCACAAAGCGGTACACCAATATCCGTCCTCTCGTTCGAGTGTTGGTGGTGTTGCGTTGTCTGTTTGGATCGCTAAAGCGATTGTGTGTTGTACACAGCCGAGCGGTATCCTGACTGCATCCGACGCTCACAATGGTATAAGTAAGTCCAACATAAATCAATACATGAATAAATAAAACCGTCAGCAATAAGCACTCCGTGTCTACGTCTCCTTCAGCTGCCAGACAAGAGGATCGACGGATGTTCCCCCAACACCGACGTTCGTTCTCCTCCGAGAAGTCAAGCAGCAACAAGATAGATGCCTATATCTATTTTTAGAAGTGTACATTTGATAGCCCTGCATTGGCACAAGGTTACAAAGAGAAAAAAAAAGAAAGCCCTATGAGTGTCGTACCGCCCGCTCGGTAAGAACATTGCGGGGTGGCAGGCACTGCGTAGCGCGTAGCTGAAGACGAGCTCCCATATGGGGAACGTCAGAGAGGACGAGTGGCCATCGTGTTGGGGGTTCTGGTGAACACATTCTCAAGTCTCCCGCGCTACGTCTGCCCACTCATGGCCTCCGGTTTACCGCTCAGCAGACACAACTTGCAGTAAATTCAGACCCATGTCTGAAAAGCAGCAGGTGAGGGCGTAGGAGCATCTGGTCATCAGGTCACTTCACCAGAACAGGTGGAATGGGATGAGCCTGTATAGGTGAGTCGTGTACCCGAACAGGTGAGGCGGCGAGCTACTGACCTGTGGCGCCTACGTTCAGCATGCTGTACATGGTGTACATGTTGCATATCTGCCGGTACTGCTCTTCGGCGGTCTCGTCCGCCATGTCGTCCTCCTCCTCGTCGTCGTGGTAACTGATGGGAGAGTCGCTGGTGTACATGCTGAGCGCGCCGGGGCTCGTCCCGTCGGGCGTCACGCCGTTGTTGTTGTTATTGTTGTTGTGGTTGCCGTTGACGCCGTTGCCCGCCCCCTGAGTCATGACTCCGCCCACCATGCCGCCGCCGCCGCCGCGCCCGTCCTGAGCGGCGGCCGAGGCGGCGGCGGCGGCGGAGGAGGAGTAGCGGGCGGCCTTGCGTGACCCTCCGCCCCCCAGACCCCCGCCGCCGTCGCGACTGCTGCCCTCCCAGAGACGCTTGGCCACCGGGGTGCAGACCACCGAGTAGGGGGAGCCCTCCTGCTGGGGACATGTGGACACACACGAATCGTCATACAGTTATCCTCTTCAAATAAGATGGACTTCGGGAACCCCCACAGGGGCAATGGCTAAACAACATTTAATGACCAGTATCTACCTCCTTATCTATCTACTTTTACTGGGAAGTTGTTATAAGAGCTTGGTAGTGAAACATGTTTTTCTACAAAATAAATTGTTATCATTTAAATTATTTCAGTCAAGATACCTGAGATCAACAGTTATTTATATACAGGTTTATAGTATTTATTTAGCTGCAACAGCGGGAAAATCTTAAATATGTCTAACATGACGTGGTTAGTTTGTAATATATCCCACCACAGTCCATTACGGACATTTGCACTATGGGGGGCAAATGCCTGCGAGGACCCGACCACGGAGGAAAAGGGGCCGAGGACCACCCTGGGTCCACACAGATGTACACAAGTATAATTTTGCTCTTTAGGACTGTGTGTCCGTAACGGAGGGCAGGCGGGTGGTTAAGGGCCTACCTGCGGCGTGGAGGCAGCCTGCTCCGTCTTCACCTTGGAGACCAGGGGCAGCGGGGTCAGGCATGGGGTGGGCCTACCTGCTGCAGAGGCCCCGCCCATGGTTTGAGTGACAGGGCTCTGAGGCTCAGAGGGTGGGGTTTCCTCGGTGTGAAGCCCCTGGGAGTCGCAGCTCGGGGATGAAACCTGGAGTAAACAGGCCGCTTTGTCACAACAACAACAAACAATAGAGGGGGTGCATTTCAAGAAGACTGGGCCAGAAGACTGGGAATCTGGGCCAGTTAGGGTACAATCACGTTCAGCAAGTTATATTCAGAGGTGGTCTGGGTTCTTTTAGCAGTATGAACACAAATGTCTCCTTGGCCACATGGGCTGGAAGTATGTTTTAATTTGCGTGCGGCGTCATATTACACAAATCAAAATCATCAAACCACACCTGGTTTTGTCAACGAGGTCTGGAAGTCAAAATGCGATACTACACAATGCCGCAAACGGTGTTGCCAATTTGGTTTGCAAACAGGTAGACTCAGTCTGTGCTGTTTGGATTTCTTCTTTTCCTTCTCTTTAGTTCAAGCTGTCTAGTTCCACGGAAGTTCATTGCTGCCTCCCCGCTGGTTAGAAACACATTCCGTCTTCGCACACGGAAATGCTGCAAGCGTCGATTCACACTCAGAGCGGTGGAGTCAGCTATGATCCCAAGTGTGTCCCACGGGACACATGTGCAGACGCATTCTAATGCGATGGGTGAACTGACTGTAGCCAGAGCTGTCCACTTGTGATAGGACCGCCCCGAGACACCCCACTCCCATCCGCCCCCCCCGACCCTCAGTTGCCGCTTACCTTGAGGAAGAACTCTGTTCCCTTCTCCATGATCTGCTGGATCTGGAGGAAGCCGGCGGTGTACATGAGGAGGAACTGGTCCCCCACATTCATGCTGAGGCGGCCCGTGTAGCAGAAGGCCAGGATCTGCTGGAAGCTCTGGGGCTGCACGGCCGGGGGCAGCTCCACCACCGAGCTCTTGCCCCCAGCATTGAACAGGTCCCGGAAGTAGGAGCTACTGGCGGCCAGCACCGCGCGGTGGGCCTGGGGGGGGGGGGGAAAGGAAGGAGGTCGAGGAACGGGGTAAAGGGGGAGGAAGTAGGATGGAGGGGAGGGTGGTTTGTTAAGGACGTGGACGAGAGCAGCCGATGTTTGGCGACAAGACCGTTGTAAACTTGGGAATTTTAGTGAGGCTAAAATCAATAATCCATTTCAGTGAAAATCCATGACATTTAACGTCATTAGAAATGTTTTTATCGAGTCCACAATAAAATAATCTTGTAGAACACAAAAACAGCATCCTGCATGTCGCCGTTTTCCTCATTTGGGTTCAAAACCCATTCCCATATGCGGGAGTGAATCAAACCCCCTTACAGTATAACACCCTGCCCCAACATGCCAGGCCGCAAAAGGGGATGGGAAGCAGGCAAAAGGGGATGGGACGGGGATGGCCCTACCTTGAAGGCGTGACCCTTGACGACCACAGAGACGTCGCAGTAGAGGCCCTGCAGCCGCTGCTCGTTCAGACACTCGAGGACGTTGTTGCCGAAGTTGGGGATCGCCATCTGTAGCGTCTGAGCCATAACGCTATGGCGGGACCGCGGGCTCTAGAGGAGACGGGACCGCTGCAGCACGGCGGCTTGCTGGGGCATGGGATGGAGCTGGGGCTGGGAACAAAACACACAAGTAGAAGTTAGAACATTTGAACTATGGCCACCTCATATACATCCATATATTAGTGATAAGCCCATTGTTCGACCGATGAGCATAAACGGGCTGAAAAAGACAATGAATCATCAGGGACTCAATGACTGTCGATTGACGTAGACATTCAGGAATATGGCATTTGCCAAAGCCTTTGCAGTCAGCAAACGCAGTTGGAAGAGCTGTCAATGTACGTCAACGATGCTATGAACAGCAGACAACCAGAACAACAGGGATGATGGAATTACATAAAGGCGGTGTCTGAACGACTGCAGACGCTTGCCTCAAGTAAATCAGAAGTAGTGCATTTCTTTTCTATTGATTTTGAACCGTGTTTGTTCAGTGATTGGCAGATAACACACCATCTGTAACCGCGCCAACAATCAAGATGGGTGCATCCCTACCATACGTTGAGGGTGATGCTTCAAAGCACAGCAGTGAGTGCAGACATTGTCAGCACGGCTGGCCCTCTGGGGGAATCGATCCCCTGACCCTGGCCTTGTGTAGGCCCTGCTCCACCATCGAGATACAAAGGAGAGCCATGTAGACACGGCTATGATTTCTCAAGTTTCGTTCCAAAGCATTCAACCTGAAGGTCTTTTAAACCGACCGTTTTTATGGTTTTAATAGCATCTTCTCAATAATTTACACTGCTAACTTTGAGTCTCACACTAAGTGGATAGCTTTATTGCACAACTAAAGCATACAATTGAATAGTGATAAAAAATAATATTGAAATATTGCCAATGTCGGGGTCAAGCCAAGTGCAATACAAAAGGACGATTCTGTAAAGTGCGAGGAAGACTATTAAAGATAATGAACACATGAAAGATTAGGAAAAGCGAAGGACGGAGGGAAGAAAAGAATGAAGGACTGGAAGAAATAAGGGGGCGCCGGTTGTGGGTAGATGGTGGAAAGGATCGGAGAATCATTTTTTTTACCGTTATTATTATTGCACTTTAATAAACAATGCCTTAATGCAATTTGCAGTGATGGAATGTTGTAGTTCAAGTACACTTTCACTTGCAATTACTTTCTAATTGCAAAATTGCCCTTTTGAGACTTGAGAGTTTTGTTTACAGCTCAAGTAAATTTGTCCAATTAACAAGTTTGCACTTAAAACCTGTTGTTTCAGATGAAGAGAAAAAATATAGTACATTTGTATTTTGCAACACAGTTGAGCCATTTTTCTTTATTCAAGAGCAGATTGAATCGAATCGTGATTAATCGATTCAGAACATTATCGAATAATCAAAATCGAATCAATTTAGGAAATTGGCCATGATACCCAGCCCCATTGTTGAGGGTTGGATGATTAATGTTTGGGCAAGGCTAAAAGGTAATTGGACAGTTCACAGAATTTAAAACAAATGAAGCGTTACATGTGAACTAAAGGGACGTTCTAGCTGCTGGTGGGATTTAAGACCCGGTTGCTATTCCTTTGTTAGCAGTTGTTTTTTTAAAGATATTTTCGGGTTGGGCTTTAGATCCGTTTCTGCCTTTCTAGTTGCTCATTTGACTAAATATACAATGAAGAAAAAATGTGCAGTTTACGTACACTATTTGGTTTGTCAACATCATCCAAATTAATCGCTTATGATCAAAAACGGAAGACATGTCACAGTTTCTGTTCAAATAAAGCCCTCTGAGGGACATATTGCGTTTCTCAAATATCTCCAATTCTCTCATGCAAAGCCATGATGTTACACAGTTAACAGATGAAGCTGTGCTATACACTTAAGTCTTTTCACATCCAAGACATTGTCTCTCTCCCCCAACTGTGAGGGGTTTTACAGCTTCAAACAATGGTTACATAGTTGGAGACACAGTCAACACTGCTAAGTAGACAAACACAGCAGCATATAGTTTAAGTAGCTTCGGCTAGCTTCCGTTGCCTAGTGGATATGACCTTTGTGAGGTCACCCATGGACTCCATAAGAAGGCATGGTCAAGAACATTGTACCGAGGTACGTGTGCCGTAATGAACTCTGTTGAATTCCAAACATTAGCACAATGTTGATAACTTGCCTTCTCTGTACTATTCAAAATGGACTGTTTGCGTCCAGTGAGCTATTGGCTTTATATTATGTAAAGAAGCAAATCATTATTGTCATACTTCATCCATTAAGCTTTGGCCTTTTTGCCTGGTATGCTGTGTATACATCCCCTCTGTTTACATTCGGTAAACGCCACATTGCCAAGGCAACCAGTAGTATTTCAAGTTGACAAAGCCCTGTGGTGTGTGCGCCCATGAAACAGCACCGGGGGGGGGGGGGGGGGGGGGACCTGCCGACTTGAGTTCCCATCTGTTATGTAATTGAGCTACACACTTAGCTAGCTCAGACATGCTCACACATGCATGCTGCTTGTGTACACTATAGGGGTTATGGGAGAATGGTTAGGGTGTGTGACTCCCAGCTGAACGATTTTGGGTTCAATCCACTAAGTCCACAGTCTACATGCATCCTTCAGCAAGATTGCAAGCCCAAGCAGCCTGCAGTGTCAGTGAGGCAGGTTGGGTGGGCCTCCAACGTCTACCCCGTGAACTTTGACCCATGTCAATCGCTGTCCCATGAACGGATAGGATTGGTGCAGCCCAAGTGCTTGACGTCTAAACTGCCATGTAGTATGATCCAGCTGACAAGCGCAGTGACTCTGCTGGACCACTGCCAATGATGCAGATAACTGAGTGCACTGAGTTTGATGTTGCTTTACCGGCTCGGCGACAGGAGAGAGCTTTGTGAACATGCATGACTGCCGTGGGCATAACTATTTAAGTACAGCGGTATGAACGAGAGCAAATGCATAACCCGTTTGTAGTTAGAATTATATTCCTTTTTTTGCAATTGGCTTCCTTCTACAGTTTCCCATCGTACGGTGTATTCATATACACTACTTGGCCTAATGATAGACTGATAATGAAAGATGGAATTCCCATCCTCCCTGGGTACTAACAGCTGCCCTAAATCTACATCGAGTTAGTTTGCATCTGCTGTTATCATCCTAAAGAGAAATCCCTTTCGGATTAGCATCAGATTTTTGTTGTTGAGGATCTACGACTGTATATTCTGGCACGACATATGGATATTTCAGTGCGACTGCAGAAAACCTTGCTAAAAAATTAAGAAAATGTGCTAATCATTCATTAAAATGATTGGCACATGTTTAAGTAGCGTTCAACGTGGTTGTTAATTTAATAGTGTTCAGGCATATCAAAGTGAAAGGCCAGCTGGTGTATAGCCTATAGAATAATTTGTTGTCCCAACAATCATAGGGAACAACGTCGATGTAACGCGATCTGCTGAGCAATTTAAAGGAAAATATGGAATAGGACACCGCTGGGGTTCATTACATTGTAGCGTATGGAAAGGTCAGTTATCAGACCTAAGGTTATATCGTTTTAATAGAATATACATTATTTGATTGATTCATTTATATAATGAGGATAAAAAATCCTAAGAACAATAAAGATGTCATGTGAAATAGGCCTATAAGATTTTAGGTTTAAATTAAAGTAACAAGTTGCTTGGTTGTCCAGTGGGATCTAAAGCTATAAGGATGGTCAAGTTTGGGGTAAATTAGTAATGCGTAAGTTTGATGTTTGATGAATATTTACTTTGTCAGCCTATTTTAGCCAACGTGTATTTTAATCTGGCAAATCTATGGTTGATTGTCATTCAAATGAAGGAGACAAATAGGTGTGAATTGACACTATATGTAAATACTGGAGAGCACATTCTTGCGATGTGTTACATTGATTAAGCCTATGTTAGAACTGCTCCGGTTATTTATAATGACACAAACCCCAACAGATAACACCTCCTGCAAATCCAGGATGCATTTCTACCAATTAGCTGTGTGGATTCATACTGCGGATTCCTGGCATACTACAAAATAAGTGTTCAGAATTCACCTAAAGAAAGTTTCCCAGGGAAGAGGGCGGAGCTTGAATCTTTGCAATAATAGCGACCACTTTACTATTTCGGTTCTTGAACGTGGCCTCTCACCTTCACCTACTGCTGAACTGCACAGAGGCTATGGGGTCATAACTTATGTGCTTCCAAAAAAAAAAAACAGCTTTCCAATATAAACTCCCTTGCTAAATTCCTGTCTGGGAGTGGGATTCATTAAGTACCTTATTATCTGGAATAAACAATCATAGAAAAAACCTGGTTAGAATGGTTATGCAAGTAGTGATGCAACCCCGAAAATGGTTTAAAAAAAAATAAAAATATTTTTCCATTAGATGGCAGGATTAAAAGCAGCCTCAGGACTCGCCCACTGAATATAGCCCGGAGTCTTGTTTATTTTCTGTTTCCAGGGCATTACACCATCATGGAGGGAAACAACAAGAGCTCGAAAGGTCAATCAAAAGTGGTCCACATGTGCACAGAAAGCCTGTCTAGACATGTTGACACGCTACTTGGACCTGAAAAGCACTGTGGGGGCCCCATCGACAGCAACCTCTTTTCTGGTGGCTGACCCCTTGCTCGTCGCGGGTCGCCGGGAGTCAGACAAACTTCCAGGCAACATGAAGAGAGGCTAATTACCCTACTTGACCTTTAACCCTCCCCCTACGTTTAACCCTCTCCATGCCTCTGTGTGCACCAACTAGAAGACCCAACAATATCTGTGCATATGTTATACTGTTTATGGTTAGACAAGCTAAAAATAATTACTATAAATAGACTTAACATTCACCTTTTGTTATTCATCCATGCGTAATTAAAGCCTATCCAATTTCCTGGGGTTATATAGGAGGTTAAAGGTTACAAAGTAGCCAGCTACGCTGAGTGGAATTTGTGCAAATTGAAATATGACTATTATATATATATAAACATAAATGTTAGCAATAATAACTAAAAACGCCTTATCTAGACTCTATCTGATTCGGAAAATAAGCACTACAAAACCACTACCCTGACGCAAAAAAAAAAAGAAAAAAAAAAAGGTGGCTAGGTTGTAGCCTCCCCTGAGCCAATTTAAAACTGAATAGTAATTAATTAAAGATGTATTATCTCACACGTGAGAGTCCTTCGGAGACGCTGACGTCTCACCAAAAACGGCCTGGCGGTTAAGGGGCCGCCGACAGCGGGCAGCGGGAGAGACCGTAGCCGGGGCAGAGCTGTTAATGCCCCGCCGTGCCAGCATTGATGCCCGGTAGGATCGGGAGTCCTCGTCTGGCACCGAGTGCTTTGGTGGCAGACTACGACAAAAAGGATATCGCTATCCGGGCCACTGTACCATCAATCGTTATAATAAGTGTCGATGTGGTGACTTTAATTTCTTTCGACACGAGATCGACTACGAATATAGTAGAACAAATGAAATATTCGGCGGTTCACGGTGGATCACCGCTGGTGTTGGGTAATGTCGGGCAGACGGAGTTACCTCCTCCTCCTCCGGCCTAGCAGACACACGTTTTAACGTTACCTCAAAAAACGCCGTTTTATCCTCGTCTGATCCCCCGTCATATCCAATTTTCTTCAAACTAATTTAATTGTAACAAACTTCCGCAACGGTGGCCATGTATTATATTCCCGCACGGAAGATTTACGACTCGGTTTTGTATTTTTTATTATAAGAAGGGGTCGTAGCACTCCATCTTTGGCGGACATCAACAGGTCATCCCGGGACACAAATGCCCCACTGTGGGCGAGCCAGACGAATGGATCCGGCATGTCGAGAGCATAGATGGCATTGCACCACGTACCACATAACATATCCAAAAAACCTTCACCGACATGCAACTGCATGTATTATTTATGATTATGCATATTTTGTATCTAACCAAAATAAAACGCAACGTATTCAAAATCCCCTCCATGGTCAGCTTTATAAAGTTCAGGAATGCAAACCGAGGCAGCGGGAGGACTCATCCGTCACCCCCGAGAAGAAAGCGGACAGCCCGGGGCGACGAGTGTGTGTGAAGTGGTTTAAGTTTTGTTGCTGGTGCTCCTAGGGGCCCATCCCCCATAGCACACCTTCCCAAAAACAATAGCTACCCCCTTCCAAATTTATCAAGAGAGACAAATTAAAAAAGTAAACCCACGAACCGTCACGCTCATCTCGGTCGACCCACTTTCCCAACACTTTAATGAACTATGCGTCGATGTTCAACACTCACCCCGCTGTTGTATTCCGCTGCAAAGTGTTTCAATGGAGTAGCTGCACAGAAGCGATCTCTCCCTTCGCCTCGCTACGGGCAGCCATTCATTGTGACTGAGCCAGCATGCACACACACACACACGCGCAGACATACACACACGCAATACACACAGAGACACACACAGGCCAACCGCAGAACCCAGAGCTATCGAGGGGAAAGGCAAATCTAGTGTTCCCAGGGGTTGCAGAGATCACAGAGTCACTGATCGACCAGACAGAAAGACGGAAAGACAGACAGGGAGACAGCGTCCCCAATCGACCCGGCAGTCTGTTGCCCCGCCCTTCTCACACACACACACACACACACACACACACACACACACACACACACACACACACACACACACACACACACACCACACACACACACACACACACACACACACACACACACACACACACACACACACACACACACACTTACCTAGGGTTTAAGGGTTAAACCGTGTCCTTATTTTTGTATCTTTGTGAGACTCCGCTTTTGCCTTGAGTTTGCCGAAATGCCGAATGTAACCCTAATAATTCTGTAGGTGAGTCCTCCGGGGGTGTCTATATGTACTGCGAGCATTGAATACTAACTAGGATGTGACTGCATCCCAGCAGCACGCCAGGAGGGGGAAATGGGCTATATGCGCCGTAGTCTCCGTCATGACAAACGCTTTTAACGCTCCCGTGTAGAATGCATGGCATGGCGCTCCGCAGAGACGATACGAGGAGAGCGCCCCCAAGCCACATTATTCGCATTTAACGAAGACGTGCAATTACATTGCATGGTGGCATAGAACCCTCACCGAAGACAAAGACAGATACAGATATACACAGACGTACAGACAAATATATTAAACGATATGTAGTCGGCATACATTTTTATTTGTAATGCCAGTAAGCTCTGTGAATAAATAGACAGATTTTTTATCGACAGACAGATATAATATTACAGATATGAATATGTATGCACAAATATATTTATATATATATATATATATATATATATGTATGTATATATAAACAATTATACATACAAATCCACACATATATACGTATGCATGAATAAATAAACATATATATATATATACTGTATACACACAGACATTTATTAGACATATCTATACATGTAAACATACATACATATATATACACACATACATATAAAAATGTGTGTGTGTGTGTGTGTGTGTGTGTGTGTGTGTGTGTGTGTGTGTGTGTGTGTGTGTGTGTGTGTGTGTGTGTGTGTGTGTGTGTGTGTGTTTATATATATCAAGTTGTATATAAAATGTATTATTATCATTTAACGTATAATATAAAACAAAATAATTGCGGTGGTCACACTGAACAATCTATCATGACTATGATTATAACATTCACATTGTAAGTGGACCAAATGCATCGGATGTGTGCCACCATCTGTCTTTACGTTACCATCAGGTAAATACGACATGGGGGCGCGTTCCTTATGACCGCTTCGGCTTCCGTAGTTGTGGTTGTCCGAAAAATGTCTGCCTCCATGTGCCAACGTGAGTGGAGCAAACCATAGACTTGAACTCGTTGATTAGGAAGGTAAAAAGCGAACAATTATCCACTATCGCTGTTACTTCGTCTGCTGGTACACTGAAAAAGAACCATCACATTAGTGTTCGTCCGAAGAAAACGCCACAGGTATTTCCATGTCTGTTATAGGTTAGCGAGCAATCTTGCTATCTATGTTTTCTCTTAGACCTGTCTTCAAAGTGGTTATAGTGAATGCTAATGCATTTTAACTGACTACTATGGCCCATTATTGACACGCATATGCCCATAGTTTGCCTTCACCCATCTTGTATTTGTATGCCGTTGATAACACTTCACTGAGGTTTTGCGAGGCTGATGTAATGGACGAGAATGTAAACATCAATATCGGTATTGCCATTTTTCAGGAGGCGCTCCCTATGTTGTGTACCCCGCGGTTCATCCCCTCCGTCATCTCCCATCACCTGACTCATATCAGAACACTTTTAGGAAGAAAAAAGCAACGGTTGGCCAAAGGTAGTTTAGCCATCACCAGAGGACTCGGATCAATGGAAACCACACCATCCTCTACAGATACCAAAGTCACTTCCATGGAAGCCGAGATGAACGCCGAGGCACAAGTCACAGCGTCTTTTGCACCGTCATCGGAACGACCAGACACGTCCACCGACCGGGATAAGTTGATCGAACTGTTGCCAGGGGAGACAGTGGTAAAGGAGGGCAAGGCGGCAATATTGTTTCCCAGCGCAAATGAAGTGTTTTACAACCCAGTTCAGGAATTCAACAGAGATTTGACGTGAGTAGAACACAGTAGAACACACACAGACACACATAGACTCATTCCCTCCACCACGCAAACCTCCAGCTGTGATTTTTGACAGCTTTTAAATAGGTTAAATTATCTGTTACATCTATAGTCATACAAAAAACATCAGCTCACCCATTCAAGTTATTCATCCCTAACTCACTCACATTATCTTTGACACGCTCATCCACTCACGGTACTTCAGGGTGGACACTCATTCACTCATTCACACATCGTTTTTTACCATCATCCTCACTCGTATTGCACTTGAACAAAATCCCTGTCTGTGCTTCTGCTCCTCCCCCAGGTGTGCCGTCCTAACAGAGTTTGCCAGGGAGTGGATGGCTAAGAAGGGGGTGAAGCTGTTGGTGCCCGGGGAGAAGGAGAGGGTGGTGGTCTCTCTGTCCGAGGAAGAGAAGGAGAGTGCGAGTGGGCTGGCGGCAGAGGAGGAGGAGATGGAGGAGGAGAAGGAGAAGAAAAATGGAGAGGAAGAGCTCACTGCCACAGCGACCGCAGGCGAGATATGTGAGGTGAGGAGGGGTTGTTGTGTCAGAGCTGGTCTGAGAGTCTTATTCTTGCTCTCTGGTTCCACCCCTGCAAGTCAGTTAGGCCAATAGTGTGTTAGAGTATGTTAGGTTGCTTAGTATGTTGGGCTGCTTGGTATGCTAGGATGTTTTCTTGGTATGTTAGGTTGCTTTGTATGTTAGGGTGCTTGGTATGTTAGGTTGCATAGTTTGTCCTGGTGCTTAGTGTTGGGTTGTAGAGTATGTTATTATTATTATTATTATTTTTTTTTTTGTATGTTGGGGTGCTTGGTAGGTTGAGGTGCTTGGTATGTTGGGGTGCTCGGTCTGTCGGGGTGCTTGGTCTGTCGGGGTGCTTGGTCTGTCGGGGTGCTTGGTAGGTTGGGGTGCTTGGTAGGTCGGGGTGCTTGGTAGGTCGGGGTGCTTGGTAGGTCGGGGTGCTTGGTAGGTCGGGGTGCTTGGTAGGTCGGGGTGCTTGGTAGGTTGGGCTGCTTGGTAGGTTGGGGTGCTTGGTAGGTTGGGGTGCTTGGTAGGTTGGGGTGCTTGGTAGGTTGGGGTGCTTGGTAGGTTGGGGTGCTTGGTATGTTGGGGTGCTTGGTAGGTTGGGGTGCTAGGTAGGTTGGGGTGCTTGGTATGTTGGGGTGTTTTCTTGGTGTGTTAGGCTGTTTTGTATGTTGGGTTGCATAGTGTGTCCGGGTGCTTAGTTTGTTGGGTTGTTTAGTATGTTTTTTTTTAAATTTTAGTTTGCTTAGTATGTTAGCCAAGCAAGTATGCTTGGCTGCTTGCTATGTTAGGGTGCTTAGTGTGTTAGCTTGGTATGTTAGGGTGCTGGATGTGTTAAAGGTGCTCTGCATGTTAGGATTATTGATGTGTTACGCAGCGCTGCTTGGTGTTAGGCTGCTTAGTTTATAAGGCTGTTTTGTGTTTTAGGGTTCTTAGTATGCAGTTAGGGGCCTTTTTTGGTGTATTAAGCTGCTTGGTATGTTAGGGTGCTGGGTGTGTAAAAGGTGCTCTGCGTGTTAGGATTGATGTGTTACACTGCTTGGTGTTAGGCTGCTTAGTTTATAAGGCTTTTTTGTGTTTTAGGGTGCTCAGTATGTAAGGGTGCTTGTTTGGTGTGATAGGGTTCTTGGGTGCTTGCTTGGTGTATTAGGGTGCTTGGTGTGTTAGGGTCCTTGGTGTTTTAGGGATCTTAGTATGTAAGGGTGCTGAGTGTGTTAGCCTGCTTGGTGTGTTAGCCTGCTTGGTGTGTTAGCCTGCTTGGTGTGTTAGCCTGCTTGGTTTGTTAGGCTGCTTGGTTTGTTAGGCTCCTTGGTGTGTTAGGCTGCTTGGTCTCTTACAATTACGGTACAATTAGGGCATTTAGCAGACGCTTTTATCCAAAGCAACTTACATCGGTTAGTACACACATTAACACAACGACGGCAGAGTCACTCATGCAAGGCGAGAGCCAGCTCGTCAGGAGCATTTTTTATCTAGTTTGATTTGTGCCATGAATTAGAGAAATGCAGTTTGTCAATTTAAAAGGCAATTTCACAAGTCGAGAGTCAGTTTGTTGTCTATCATTCAGGTAACATTTGGTTTTGTGTGAAACCTCCTGGTGCACTACTACACCCCTCATCTTTCAAAGAATATCTTAGTAACGCCAACCTGCATCTTACCTGAGGGGTTTGATCGAGCCACTTCTGGTCCTTAAATATATGATCGTCATCACGCCCATGATGTGCGCATGCTAGGGACAGATCAAGGAGCGCCACAAATCAGGTCGCCACACCCCATCCGGATATGTATTCTTTGCACAGAACATGCTTAATCCTAATAAATATCCTAATAAATATGCCACTTGCGCATTCTACACACATTGTCTATGCTCATAGCGCCGGCGTGTCAATGTAAGATGTACTTTGGCTAATGTGGCACACCGTGTTGTGGCACGTCTTGTGGCTCAGTCCCATTGGGGGGGGGGGAAAAAAGAACCTGCTGAGCTTCATTTTCGATGCCAAAGTATCCACTCCGCGTGGGCATTCATAAATGATGGTATCATTCATCATACATTGGAAACAATCGACGCACATGGAAATGGTTGAGCCCTGTGGAGAACATCTAACCCCAAGTTGACACAACGTGCAATTTAACGCATGCGATGGGGTGTCGTACTGTAATGTAAGGTGTCATACTGTAATGGAGACTCCATGCTCAGGAGCACCAACTGTTTAATGAGCTAAAAAAATCCAGACCGACCAAACGAAAGAAGTGTTTAGAGTTGCTGTATTCATCTCGAGGGATGGCTGCTCTGCAGTGGTAACTCAATGCGGTTGTGTTGGCAGATTCCGAGGAGTCTGGGATGTAGTGATATATTGTGGGGTCTATGGTCTTTTAATGTTGTGATAAAGGCCTAGCTTGTGCATAATGTCTTGCACAGCGTTTAGTTCCTGGTCTAGCACACAGCATTACAGTAAAGTTTCATTAGGCTGCCCTGGATAAAAAGGAACAGGAAATGCTGTATCATGATGTTCACATTGATAATGACTTATTTAATTTGTTATGCATTTGTCAGCGAATAGCAGGTCTGTGAGTAGTTTATACAAAATCCCAAGAGATTAGGATGTTTTAGATGACCCTCAACCTTCTACTTGACCAGGTTCTACGTCAGAAATATGATAACTGATCGCATATGCCTGAAGTGTGTTTGTTTTTATATAGAGAGCCACTTAGTCACCGCAGAGCTCCCCACACCAGACAATACTATGGTCCATTTTATGAGCTGAAATATTTAGTTGAGTTTCATCATTTAGCAGCCACAAAAGCCACTTTACCCAAAGCCACTTAGAAGGAAGCATGTCATTAAGGAGCCTGGTAGGTTTACCCAAGGCTGCCTTTGGTAGACCGTGGACTTGGGGGATTGAACACAGAACCTTTGGGCATTAATCCTGCCTCCCTGGCCTCATAGTGAGATCTTCCCAACAATAGAGACAGCCCCAGACGTCTAGTCAAAGAATTTTAGCAGGAAATGTGATTGACGTTCAATTCTTCTGGGAGTCGGGTAAGCCGGAAGTCATTGTATGAAAATAAACTCTAAAAAATGGGAGTGGAAAGTTGTGTAACGGTGTCTGAAACCCGTCTGTGTTAATCAGATTTCTCAATGTGTAAAATAATGCTCTAAATGTGTACTGAGATTTGTGAATGTTTTCAGAATCGCTTTGTCAATTTTGCGGTGTCTTGTAACGCATTCCTTTTTGTATGAATATATGAATTGACAAATCCCTAACCATTTCTTCATAAAATGTACAGTCCATCGTGACCTTTTTTTTTATCTTGTTTTATTTTACATTATTCATTTGTGTGGCACATTTCAGGTACAACATCGCTCATTATAATTATCATAAGCAAGGACTGAACTAAAAGAGTATCGTCAAGTTTGTGCGGCTCATAACCACGGCGATCACACACTAATAATCCTTCCTAGAACTCAATCCCTTAACAGATTGAATCTGAAATGAAACGGATGGTTCGCTTACACTTGAATTGAATAGTTGATTGAATGATACAATGTGCTTCCTCTGAAGCCGTTTGTCCTCTCTGGGCTATTGTAGAAACTTGAAGGTGCAACATGGCAAGTTCTTGAGAAGAGGACCGACTCCCTATGCAGTTATAAAGGGCGCGTAATAACCAGACGAAAGCGCAATAATCATGTGATCATTTTCCTGTGATTTTAACCAAACTAAAACATACTGATGAATATTTTTTTCTTTTTAAGTATATTCCGTTCAATCCCTAAACGCTGCACACAAATATATACAAGTGTCATTTAATCGGTGTTAATAAAAACAGGTAAACGTCATGCTCACTGAGTCGCCTCCCCCCCCCCCCCAGAACGGGCTGCGTGTGCTAGAGGGCCTGTCCGCGTCGGGCCTGCGCTCGGTGCGCTTCGCCCTGGAGGTCCCGGGCCTGCGCAGCATCACCGCCAACGACTTCTCCTTCAAGGCCGCCGCGCTCATCACCCGCAACGCCTGCTACAACGGCGTGGAGCACCTGGTGCAGACCAGCTGCAGGGACGCCAGGTGGGCAGCACCCACCCTCCACCCCCTGCCCTTCCCCTGTGGAGGTGCACTGCAACACCCCCCCCCCCCCCCCCCACACACACACACCTTCTACTACAAACAACTGTATTTTAGTAGTAAAAATGCATAAACAACGTACAATATACCCAGAGATGTCCGATGTCTATTATACCCTTCACCCCTGCCTTCAACAATGCTGTGTAAATAATTGCCTCTTAATGAAATACAACAGGATTATAAGATAATTCGCATTATTTGATCTCGCCCTCAATTGAACGCGTCTACATCCATTTCTTGGAAGCATCGGAATTGGAATATCAATAAACGTTTTTTCTTGTAATATGGAGACAACTTAACAACTCAAACCTAGCGCAACACTGTTTACCATTAAAACCTTTTTTTTCAATCGAGCGGCACCCTCTGTGCCTCCCCAGAACGGGGAGGCGGGGAGGCACACCTCTGCGCCTGCCTGCCGACTTCACAGCTAGCCGGCGAGCAGGCGCTACTATCACAGGCGATGTATGCTAATGAGCTGGCGAGTGCCTCTCGAGGGGGGGGGGGGGGGGGGGGGGTGGGGAGTGTAGGTGGGGGTAAGGAAGAGCGTCGAGGTATTTCGTGCATATTCATAGCGTCTGGCGTTCTCCAGGAGGGCAAAAGGTGCGGAGATGTTTCCGAGCCTTTTCTTTTTTTTCGTTTAACTGCTTTCTTTGTGTGGGAGGTGCACTTTTGAACAATGTTTTATTCAGCATGGAAGGAGTTGGAATGTGTCAACCCTTTCTTTTCCCTACATTGCGCAGAGGGGGTGTGTGTGTGTGTGTGTGTGTGTGTGTGTGTGTGTGTGTGTGTGTGTGTGTGTGTGTGTGTGTGTGTCACACAGAAAGCACATCATCTCTCTCTCGCTCTTCTCCTCTGCAGCATGTTGATGTATGAGATGCGTGGGAAGAAGCAATCCTATGACGTCATCGACATTGACCCCTACGGGAGCCCCGCCTCTTTCCTGGACGCCGCCGTGCAGGCTGTCAGCGAGGGAGGTGTGTAACACGCTTCCCTCTTCCATTCCTCCTCCTCTTCCTCCTCCTCAATTTCGCCTTCTCCTCCCATCCTCAACCGCCTCTGTATCCTCCACCCCCTTCTTCCTTCTCCTCCTACGCCTCCTCCATTTTCCTTTCATCCTCCTCCTCCTCGTCCTCCTCCTCTCTCAGTCCGGTTGGACTGAAGTGGGCTGATGCTGTGCAGCGGTCTGTGTCGGTCTGTTCTTCAAACATGAAGAAGAAATCAAACAAACAAGGCGTGCAGGCAGGAAAGTGTAGAGCACTCGAGTGGTCAGGGTGTTTGACTCCAAGCCGAAAGGTTCTGGCTTCAAACCCCTCTGTCTACCTGAAGGCCTCCTTGAGCAAGATGCCCTGACACCCCCCCTCCCCCCTGCCCCCCCGGCTGCTCCTTCATGACATTTAACTTAATTCACTGTAAGTCACTTAAAAAGAAAATAGTAGGCTAAAAGCATCTGCCAAATTAGGCCACAATCCCCTACCTCCTCCTTAATGACATTGGTTTGAACATTGGTTCACCTTAACTTGCTTTGAGTGAAAGCACGCGCTCAAGGAGAGTTTGAGAGCCACTGTTCTGTAACACTGAAGCTAGCCTGTATGCGGGAGCGGGGTGGCTCGCTTTAGCTCTTCTCTGTGCCGAAGCGAGCCACCGTTCTCACCTCGTACGAAACCACTCTCACCTCACGTTGTCTCGCTAGGGTACCAACACGCAGCGCTGGCATGCAAAGTGTATGCACACTAGGGTTCTGAAGTACGTGGGTGTTAAAACCACTGAAAGTTATTATTCAGCATGAGGTTTGGTGTCGATGAAAAATGGCACTTTATTTCTTACCGTAACATGAAATCTAATATAAGGATGTCAAAGTTTGTGAAGCGATCTGGCATTGACATCCATCAACGCCGTTCTTTTGCACGGTAACCCCTCCCAGCTGGTGCACAGGGGAGTGTAAAAAAAGTGCCTCGTTCGGATTGGAAGGCCTATTCCTTCCGTCTGTAAATTCTGTCTTTCAGTCAGCATGTCTAACACGCTCTTCCTGTTGGCGTACTGTTTCTCTCTCTCTCTCTCTCTCTCGGTCTCGGTCTCTCTCTCTCTCTCTCTCTCTCTCGGTCTCTCGCTCGGTCTTTAGTTCAGAAGATCTTCAGTAGCTGGGAAACCATTTTAACCACATAAGAACAGAAATGGGCACGATCCCTCTTATCTCTCTTTCCATCTCCTTCTGCCTCCATTATTATTCTCTCCTTCTCTTTCCATCTTGAGAAAGGAAGAAGAAATATCTTGGGCTGTGTTTTAATCGTACTCTTTCTTCAGTTAGGTGTTTGCGGGATGAATGAATGACATCACTGTGCGACTATATGTTTGTTTTATTGCTCAGGATACTCAGAATTTGACTTAATGAAAGGCCATTACAATTCTCCCTCTCACTCTTGTGTTTTTAATCGGTCTCTTCACTCCCTCTGTCTCTGTATCTTGTCTGTGTGTTAACCGATGTCTCTCTCCCGCAGGGCTGCTGTGTGTAACATGTACAGACATGGCGGTGATGGCTGGGAACAATTCAGAGACGTGCTACAGTAAATACGGATCCATGTCCTTAAAGGCCAGATATTGCCATGAGATGGTGAGCTTGAGAGATTCATTCCCCCGCGCAATTACACGTATCGGGGTCCATGCGTTCATTCAAAGAACCATTCTCTTCATCCTTCGTTGTTCACCCATTAATCTCGCTGTCTTTCACTCAGCCTCACTCATTCACGTAATCCTTCACAAGTTGTGGTGTAGAATTCCAGTTCAGAACTTTGTGAATCTGCTCTGGTCCTCATGACATCACGCGGCGTGACTCTCACCCGTGATTGGCTGGTGTGTGTTGGCCTACCCCAGGCACTGCGCATCATCCTGCACAGCGTGGATCAGAGGGCAGCCGTGTACCAGCGCTACATCCGGCCGCTCATCTCCATCAGCGTGGACTTCTACATACGGGTCTTCATGCAAGTCCACACAGGCCAGGCCGTGGTCAAGAACTCTGCTAGGTACACACACAGAGAGAACACACACAGAGAAACACAGAAACACACACAGAGAAGACACACACACACACACAGAGAAACACACACACAGACAGAGAGGGACACACACACACACACACACACACACACACACACACACACACACACACACACACACACACACACACACACACACACACACACACACACACACACACACACACACACACACACACACACACACACACACACACACACACACACACACACAGATCTCACAATAAGACGCACACACAGAGAGATCTCACAATAAGACGCACACACAGTCACATCTCATCCAAAAAGACACCCACACAGTCACATCTCACCCAAACAGACAGACACACACGTAGAGTCACATCACACACACACACACAGTCACACAGTCACATCTCACCCAAACAAACTAGAGACGTACCCCCACACAGTCACTCTCTCTCCCATCTCACACAAAACACTCTCCTGCACAACGCACACACAAATGATTTGTAGCTTAAAACCCTTTTTTTGTTTTTGTAGGAGCACTTTGTTGGACCTTTTGCAAATCATTCAAATCAGAGTGTGTGTGGTACTCTAGTGTGTGTGTGTCTTCTGTGTGTTGCAGTAAACAGGCTCTGGTCTACAACTGTGTGGGTTGTGGCTCCTTCCACCTGCAGAGGATGGGCAAGAAGACCCCCAATGGAAAGCAGTAAGTCATTAAGCCTCGGTGCACTTAAAGGGTATGTCAAGCCATGTTTTAGCAGGAGAATATCCGCCTACGAGCCTCAGAACAAACCCACCTCACGCTGTCTGGTGGCAGCGTGGGCAGCCAATAAGAAAAGCGACCAGTCTGGGTTCGGCATGGGCTCTCGAACCTGGTGATTTCGACAGGGTTGAAGATCATTCAATGACACGCGTCGCAGTAAAATGAGGTGTTATTGGCCACGGTATTGTTATACCGAGTCCAGTGCAGGCAGCAGTATAATAGTACATTGGGGGCATGTCGGAAAAGTTTGACGAGTCTGGCTAAAGAGCCTCCTGTCATTGAAGCCCTATGCGGCTCTTGAACTGCCCGCAAACCTGCCATTTATTCCATGTTGACCGTGGTTTCTGGATTTCAGATTTCAGTTTCATCAGGGGTTAGTCTTGGCCAAAGATTGAGAACATTCCAAGCATTCAATCAATACTGTAGCCACTGAGAAAGTGCTTCAAACAGCCCGTAGAGCAGCCCTTCTCAAGCTGTTCTCATCCAGGGCCCTGCACTGCTGGACCCTCAGCCTATGGGGCCCTTCTGAGTACAAACAAATTGAAGCCAGAACATTTGCAGTACTTTAATTGCCAAATTAAATCAACGTAAAGATCGAGTGGGTGGTTGGTTCAATCAATGTTCAGAGTGATGTGATTTGTTTGACTGCAAATTCTGCGGTACGACGCGTCAGTGGCACTCCCAGTCAATGACTGGCATGCGGCCCAGTAGCCACGGCCCCAGGGGCCCGGTGCAGGGGCCCCCACGCATGGTTGAGGAACGCTGCTGCGGAGAGTAGGAGCGTCATCTGCTAAATGCTAACCCTAATCAGTGAGTCACTAACTTGTTTCAAGGGACGGTCTGAATATCGTATCGGCGTTCACAAACATGTCCTTAAGGAGAAGGTCAGGGGTTATGGCTGCTTATCAATCGATGCTTACAGGTTAAGCTGTAGTGCAAGCAATGGGGGGGGGGGGTCAAATCCGAGGAGCTTTCTGAGGGAGAATCACCCCTCGGCCCTAAACGGGGCAGGGGGTGGGGAATGTTTTTTTTTCTCTTGTTCAAGAGGTTAGACCCGGGCCCCTGGAACCCAGCGAGCTTGGTTCCATGCCGAGGAAGTGTGCCAGGGTAAAGTCCTGGCACGGACGCAAAATCCATCTCGTTCCTCTTCCAGGGCTACAGCTGAACGCGAACACTGCCAAGAGCTGTGCGGTTCGTCACGCGTGTTGGCGCTATCGAGTGATTGCACCCCGGGGTGCACAGTGCGAGGGTTGAGCCACTGAATGGCGCAACAGTTTTTTTTTTAAACTGACGTCTTAAATCCCTGCAAAGACGGTGTGGTCATATGATAGCTTTGGTAGGTTCAGAGTAAGGGCAAGGACGATGGCATGCAACGCCTGGAGTCCTTCTCCCATCAATACGTACGTCAGTGGCGCTCAAGCGGCGATAATCGCTTAGCTGAAGAAGCCCTTCCAGTCACTGCAAGTTTTGTTGTTCTTGAAACGCAACCGCCGTGCTGAGTGTCTGCTCCATGGATGGGGATCCCTGATGAGCTGCGTTCCCAACCTCCAGCCCTTACTTCTGTAGTGTCTGCTGGTTTAGGCTGTTGTGGGTTTGAACCCCACTGTATGCAGTCTAATGCGTAGGTGCTCTGGAGGAACAGGTCCTAAACCTGAGTGTTTAGGTTAAACAGTGAGTCGGGGGGAGACTCTCCGAATTCAGTCAATGGATCATTTTTGAGATTGGAGAGTCACCGTTGTAGGTTGCGTCTCTCTTCAGGTGTGTGTGTGTGTGTGTGTGTGTGTGTGTGTGTGTGTGTGTGTGTGTGTGTGTGTGTGTGTGTGTGTGTGTGTGTGTGTGTGTGTGTGTGTGTGTGTGTGTGTGTGTGTGTGTGTGTGTGTGTGTGTGTGTGTGTGTGTTAAAGCTCTACCTGTGTGTTGCAGCATGAAGTTTTCGGCGGCTACAGGGCCCCCTGTTGGTACCCACTGTGAACACTGTGGACAGAGACATCAGGTGACACGACAAACACAACCAAACAAAGACCAGGACACGGGGTCTCACTACACACCTTCAATCACGCCCTCTTCTCTTCCAAATATAAACGGAATATAAGGCATGCAGTAAAAATCCTTGCATTGATTCTGACACACACACACACACACACACACACACACACACACACACACACACACACACACACACACACACACACACACACACACACACACACACACACACACACACACACACACACACCTCATAACGGTTATATTCTCGCCCCAGCTCGGGGGACCCATCTGGGCAGAGCCCCTCCACGACGTGAGCTTCGTCCAGAAGGTCCTGAAAGCCGTGTCGTCCAACCCCTCCCGCTTCGGGACGGCCAAGCGCATCGAGGGGATGCTCAGCATGGTCACGGAGGTGAGGGGGGGAGAGGGGATGGATGGACGGAGGGGAAGGGATGGAGAGAGAGAGAGAGTGAGGGATGGATGGATATGTATTTCTATACAATGTAATGGTATTTTTTGTCACCAGGGAAGTGTGTGTGTGTGTGTGTGTGTGTGTGTGTGTGTGTGTGTGTGTGTGTGTGTGTGTGTGTGTGTGTGTGTGTGTGTGTGTGTGTGTGTGTGTGTGTGTGTGTGTGTGTGTGTGTGTGTGTGTCTTTCTGTGTTTTCCTTAAAATGGAGCCCTTCTTTGGGTGTGTGCGTTCCAGGAGCTGGAGGACGTCCCGCTCTACTACACAGTGGACCAGCTCAGCAGCATCGTCCACTGCAACACTCCACCCCTGCTGCAGTTCAGGTACTCACACACAGGAGGACCCCTGCACACGGACCAGGGATGCACGGCTAAGGGTCACCCCCCCACCAATCCACACATCGCTCTCTCTGCACCTGACCGCTAATTGAACTATGGGCTGTTTCTCTTCTTCCATTTGCAAACGGAAGCAATGACGCCCGCGTCTGCATCCAAAGCCGCCATTACAAAAACGATGAAGGCTCAAGCAAACGTTATTCAATATCGTCCAAACCGAAGGCTTTTACCTCCAAAGATGAAATGAAAATGAGGCAGTATTATTAGTTTAGATGGCAGAGCAAGCCCGTGGCTGTACACGTTGCTCGTGAACAGTTACAGTTGCTTTGTGATTAATCATTTTGCTGCATATGAATTTCAAATATGCCGGTGGAGGACGGTCGCCCTTTGAAGCTATGATTTATTCTGAGAACTTGTTGCCCACCTTCTCAGCATGCAGGTGAGCGCAGCCTTTTATCGGTAATGCCTTTGGATTAAGGATGTCAATGTTTGACTTTATAGCATAATAGGCTTTTTTTTACTGAGGCACATCGTAATGGAACAGAGAACACCTGCTGAGATAATTCAAAGGCAAAATAAAGAGGCAATTGCGTATGAACATAACTAATGAGTACAATTAGTGCAGACCTAGGCTATAATAAAACGCATATCTTATTCTTAAATAAATGAGTACAATGTGCATGTAATGTGAATACAGTTCTCTATACAACAAGGCCCACAAACAAATGGATAATAAGAAAGAATAAAAGAGTAATGCAATATCGGACTTGAAGAAATAGATTTGATCGGAAAGAAGTTATAGCTGAAATCAAGATACACCAAAAGGGAATCAATCCTGCAACCTGTCTCTACAAACACAAAGTACCCAAATAGTTTTTTGGTTAACGATGCAAAACTCTGTGAACCCTGGTTGGTTGCCACGGCAACTCAACCCTAAACCTTAACATGCAAACCAGCCCGTCAGTTTTTGAGTGTGCTCAACCAACAGCTGCAGTGTTTACATTTTGGATGACTCAAAAAAACAAACATGTTTTGCGTACAGTCGCCCACTCTGAAAGCACTTCATTATCGGAACTAACTCCACAGTAACTCATCAGCTCCTGTATACATATATATGTATATACATGGACTTCCGACTGCATGACGACTATACTATACCCCTTGTGTAAGCCCCTTGCTCATAGGTCGTCCCCAATGTCCAATCACATCCTAGCTTTAAGCATCCCTGAGCAAGCTGTAGGCCTCATTAGCAAAATGCCCAAACCCCTGTTCATTAATGACGTACTGTTGAACCCACTGTAATGGATAAAAGCATCTGTTGAGTAGCAATAGCTGCATGACCCTGATCCACTTTAACCATCTGCCCTCCTCCTCCTCCCCCTCCTGCATTGTAGGTCTGCCCTTTTGCACGCCAAGCACAGGGTCTCTCTCTCCCACGCCTGTAAGAACGCCATCAAGACGGACGCCCCACCCTCCGTCATCTGGGACATCATGCGCTCCTGGGTAACACTTGTTTTCAATCACAGTTTGACTTTCAGGCCCCCCATCACACCAAACTGCAAGGTTGCTTTTTTTTTTTGTAATGTTATCAGCGGGAACCCAGCCCCCTTGCACACGTTGTTTTTCCGTTGATGCCCTCCTAGACCCCTGGAGTTGTAAACGGTCATACTCATGGCAGCCATAATTGTAGGTCAAGATGGTCCACGGTCGCTTTGCAGCAGTAGAAAGGCACAGTGCAGTGCGGCTCACGTTTTTAGAGTCTGCTAAAGTTTTCCCAATGATGAGACATTTTAAAGAGGTCAGCACCCCGAGTCCATTAGTGTGTAGGGGAAGTAAGTAGCAGGTCGATTTTAATTGGGTTTTCTTTCTTTTTTTTTTTCTTGGGCTTGTTTTATTAATGCAAAGTTCAAGTGTTCGGAACACAAGCTCACTATTGTATGTGTCGAGTCAGTGCTGTGTTTGGTTCTTCCCGTGCAGGAGAAGGCCAATCCCGTGAAGAGGGAGAAGTTGTCAGAGGCTAGCCCCGCCTTCAAGATCCTGTCAAAAGAACCCAGGTTGGGAAGCACGTCGTTTAAGTGTTGTTGGAACACTAAGTTTATCACACTGAGCAAAGGGTTTTCAACTGTAGTTACACCAGATCAGTAGGCTTTCTTTTGTACATTATTTCTATGCTGAGACTTAAGTGTGCGTGTGTGTGTGTGTGTGTGCGTGCGCAGCCTCGAGGCGTGTTTCACGGTGAGGGAAGACGCAAACCCTCAGTCCAGGAAGCAACACCTGACCCGCTTCCAGGAGAACCCCCAGGCCTTCTGGGGGCCCAAGGCTAGGGCCCGGGCTAGGTGAGACACAGGCACGCTCGCTCTGGCTCCATCTCTTTGTGTAGTTTAAAGCAAATGCAAGACTTGCATTTGGATTCTCAAACTCATAAACCCCTCCTCTGCTACACCGCTCCTCCCCCAGTGGAGGCATCACTACAGAGCTGGATGAGAAGAGGAAGATGTTCCAGAACAAGAGGAAGAACCACACCACAAACCTGCTCAGGCACAAACACCAGCCATGCAAGAGGTTCAAAAAGGTCAGACCCCCCCCCTCCCCCCTCCCCCCCCCCTCCCATAATATGTATGAAATAGTTAAATTATAACCTAGTCCCACATAAAGGCAGAAGTTCAAATCTGGGTGAAGGGGCGTATTTTTATTTAGCTTCATATTGGTTTCAATCAATCATGTTGCTGGAGGCGCTGATGTGTCGGCACCTAATTGGCTATTTAGAGAACACAAACTCGGCCAGCCGTAGTAAACTGTAAGAGGGTTTCAACGTTTCAAAGCTACTGTAGAAATATTATAAAACCCTGTCTGAAAGCTTCATCCAATAGAGCAAGGCAATTTTATTCTTCAGTAGAATATCGCCATGAGGAATTAGGAAACCACTCTTGAATCAGATCAGAGGTTATTCCAGTGGCTGGTTCTTTCATATGTTCACGTACCAGTGTGACTGATTTTCTAATTTACTTTTAAAAACCTCAAGTTAACTCTGAATTAATCCTCATTCACTTGTTTGGGGTTGTGGACTTCATTACAAAATGATTCTCTCTATATGCAATTCTTTGTTGCTTGTAAGAACTTGGATAACATGAACAGGAATTCCAAATGATATGAGTAAACGGCTTCGACTCTGAAAGCACTGAGACCTGCAAGAGAAACGCAAACCATGCCAGTGATCATAAGCAGTTAAACCATCTAGTTTTGGATCTGGCTATTTTTGTTGGTATTCATTATTTCTGGTTAACCTAGCAAATAGCAAGCTAGGGAAATTGTACCTTTTTAAGAGATGAGGGAGTGACACGTTTACCTCCTCTCACTTCTCCACTCTCAGGGCATATGCACACACGGAGACAAATGCTGCTACTCCCACGACCCGGAGCGGAAGAACGCAGACAAGACTGACTGAACCACTCAGTCACGCCTTTTTAGTTTTTCTTTATTGCTGCAGGTCCAAATCATGTACAGGTGTTGGTGAATGCAGACGGGGTGCTGTGCTGTTATTCATATCAGGATTCTGACCGATGCAAATGCATTACCATGATATCTATATCACATTGGGTCTGAGTTTGCAGCTTTTAATTTTTTTTGACTGTTGGGACAGTTTAATAAAGCCCTTAATCGAAGCATGATGTCGCGTTTTTTATGTGCTGTGGACTGCTTAGAAGACAGACATGCTTAACGGGGCATTGAAAAACGAAATACAAGAGATGTATTCAGTCATGTTGATTTAAAATCTTAAATGATATATAAGGCACATGTGATGGATGAGATGATCCTACAGAGCATTTGGTCACACTGTTGGCGTTGAAATACTGATAAGGGTGTCTGAGTGTTTCTCTAAACACTTCCAAGTTAAAGTTCCTTTCTGGTTTACGAGAACAAGAGATATGTACAAATTACCAGTCAAGTATTCAGATTTCAGTGCAACAGGAACATAATCAAACTTGATCTCCCTCTACATATCTTTGATACATTAAAAAAGCGATTTCATAAAAAAAAGTCAGGGATCTCCTCATGGATCCTACACATGGCGCTGGACCGTCAAATCATCCTATCAGGTCAATTTGACTCAACGTTTATCTGAAGGCAGTGGTGATTGGCAGGTCATCCCTCGTCGGGGGCGTTGGCTATCGGCGGGGTGCGACTCTGAGGATGAAGGTCCGGATCTGCATGGGGGTCAGGATTACCTCCCACGTAGAGGGGTCTCCCGGGGGCTTCCGCAGGGGCTTTGCGGCTGTGATCCAACACATGAAAACAGTTCATTACATTGATATAGAATGTCGTTATACTGACATTATTACAAATGTGTCTTACAATGATTGATTTTGTTTTTTTATGGCAAGTTGAAGAGAAGCTTCCAGTAGACTAAATATGCAGATTCTACATCAAAAGTTTTCCAATGTCTCGCTAAAAATAAGGGATCTAAAGATGCAATGCATTAGCATCGTATTCTACGTTAGTTATTTCTAGGTAAAACCGTTCGGTACAATGTTAAAACATTTCTCAATCTCTATTTTCTATTCATTATTACAGTAAACAAGGATAGCTTGACTTCCAGCAGCATAGGGAAATAAACACCAGCGCCTGCTGTATAACAAATACAAAATAGTCAGCCCGAGTTATTTAATGTTTATGTAATATCCACAGCGTGTTACATACCCATCTTTGGCCTCCAGTCCAGACGTTTCATCTCATCTATCCACTGATTGGCTGACAGGTTCAGCTCGGACACTCCCACCACTTTCAGCGTAGAGAATAATTTCTACAGTGAGAAAGACATTGATATAGATTAATACTAGGGGCAGATGTTGCAAATTAGCAACCGCTTTAAGCACTATGATCCTTGCATTGGATAGCTGTTATCAGTTGGTCTACGTACACTATCTTTCCCTATCAAATCAACCGTAAATAAAATAATAGACTGACAGGAAAAGAGAGGGTGTCAATGTGTGCGCCTAGAGGTTCCCAGGCACAGATGTGTGTATGTATACCTGCAGGTTAACAGTAAAGGGTGCCGAGTGCTCCTTGCTCTCCTTGGTCTGGAACTGGTGCTCCAGTCTGACCAGGAGGGAGTCCTGTCCCCACTGGCTCAGTGTCAATAGGTGGACTGCAGGGGGCAGTGCAGCCTGGAGACCTGAGAACTAGAACACCAATTGGAGCGCTTAAAAACACTTTAAATGGTTTCATGCACAGTCCTGGGTTTATAATAACATTTTAGGTAATCCAACTAGTATTTAAAAGTACACACTATTACTATTCTATCTTAATTTTTTTAATCCATTGTCGACGACAAACGGGAGATATTTAACTGGAGGGACCAACAAGATTAAACTAAAGCACAGATATCTATTCTATTATCTTTCTGTGCGTAGAGAACTACAAAAAGAAGCGATTTAGTTAGACCCTAGAGAACCTCCCCCCCCCCACACACCTCCAGCAGAGATCCAGGCGGGGGTCCCCCCTCGGTGAAGGACAGCAGGGGCTGCAGCACGTTCTCCTGGGCCAGGGGCCGGTGGGCGTCAGCCGCGAGGGCGGGCGGAGTCAGGGAGAGGAGGAGGCGGCCTCGGACCACCAGGCCCAGCGGGAACACCCCGGACGTTTCGTTGAGGGGTTCTCCGACGCCACGCCAGTCGTCATGGAGCAACCGCCGGTGGAGCTGGGGGGGGGGGGGGTGTTTATGTGAGCATTTGCATGTTTGTCCAAGTTGTTTGCACACAAACACACCTGGAAACAAAGTCAGACAGGTAGGTAGGGGTGTGTCTGTGTTGGTCACCATGATCTCCAGAGATCCATCGTGGATGCTGCTTCCACCCTGAGAGCGGTCTGTCACTACGGTCAGCTGGTCTTTATCATCCTACACACACACACACACACACACACACACACACACACACACACACACACACACACACACACACACACACACACACACACACACACACACACACACACACACACACACACACACACACACACACACACACACACGTTGAAGAATGCTACTGACAGAAACACTCACTTAATTGTTCGACTTTCAAGCACGGTTTTTAAGCAATGTGTTTCAGTGATAAGGATGGAAACATGTTAAAATGTTTAACATGTTAAACACGTGTTTTACAGCATTGGTGTGTGTTTGCGGGGGGGGGGGCAGGCACCTTGATGTAGGCCCTGGAATTCATGGGGTAGTAGTTCCCAGCCACCGGCTCCGTCTGCCTCAGGTCCCAAGTGGGCCGGAAGTCCTTCCTGTGGGACCAGGAAGTTACCTCAAGCGTTTGCTTAAAGACTAAAGAGTCGAGAAAAGCTCCAGCTTAATGAATAATTGCTTGAGGTAAGCTACTAACTAGCTTATAAAAGCGTCCGCTGAATGAGTAAACAGTCGATCAAGCCGTCTGCTGAGCGACTAAAGGCTGGTGAACGGTAACGCGGCGGCTCGGGCACCTTGGTGGACCAACACTCACTTCCTCTGGAGGACCTCTCGGCCGTTGGAGTCCGTGTAGAAGACCCCGGAGGAGGCGATGCTGCTGTCCAGACGGGTGATCACCTCCTTCCCCTGGCCGTCCCTGGGGAGTCATGGGGGTTGCGGATACATTAGTAACGGTTATTGATCATGATCAGGGATGGAGATTCCAAATAAGAGTGATCAGAGTGATCAGATATCAGTGTTTTGTGATTGCATAAGTGTGTGCGTGTATGACAATATGCATCAGGTCGCCATGTATAATTAAAATGAAAGATTGTAAAAATGTACTTTCTATCCTTATATCTGTTCTTCTATAGATCCGTCGAGCGGAAGAGAAAGTTACGGTGTGCGACTTGAGGAATTCTTTAGACACAACAGCAGTGTGTGGGAGTGTTTTGTCTCCACACACCTGACCCTCTTCACAAGACACGCATGCTTACATAACAGTAGGTGTGTTTTTGTGTGTGTGCGCTCATGTGTGCGTGCTTGTCTAAACTTCGAATGAAAATGAAACTCCTGTAAGGGCTGCTTCCTACCAGAATGTTCTCTGCAGACGGTGGTTATGTCATATGATCAATGTGACATTAGGGATGGGGCTATTTTCACCATCATTCAAAACCTTTATCAAAAATGTTGAATGTAAGGAGGAATCTAAGGAATTGACTTTCTTCACTTAACTAGTATTACCAAGCACAACTTACCTAGATTCCCCATCATCCAGGTATGTAATGAACCCCACCCGTTTAGCAGCTCAACGCTCTCACTACTGATACCTTATAGAATTCAGCCAAATGCCTCTCATCCAGCCCCAAGAGCACAACTTTATAGCAACAGTTCTTAACAAAAAACAAACTACTTGTACATCCTTCAACCAAGTCTTTGTTTTTGAACGTAAGCGGAGAACGATAGCTCCACCCCCCGTCCCGATTAAAAAAAAGCCCTTAGCCCCGCCCCCCGCCAGCAGTGACTCACGCTATGGGCACGGGTCCAACTGTCCATTCCATTTCCAGGGCCTTGCTGTTGCTATGGAGACGGATCACCTGGGATACCCATGGTCCGAACTGCTGTCTCACCTCCTGAAGCACCGGTGTCTGGGGCAGGAGAGAGAGAGGGGGGCCGAGGGAGGGAGGGGGAGAGAGAGAGAGAGTTGCAGAGATAAACAAATTTAAAAAGGAAAGTAGGAAGTACTATATATTTCACTTATTTTTCATTGTAGATGTTTAATGTGTCTGAATGTGTGTTTGAGTGGAAGTCAATGGGATTGAGGGACGCAAGGTCTGGAGAAGGACAGCTTTGTTGTTGTGGTGGTGTTGTGGTGGTGTTATGCAGCTCCACCTGGACACTCTCAGTCTCAGCCGTGCAGCTTATAATGAAGGGCGAGGAGGAGTTTGGTCTGAAGATATAGGCGCCAGATGCCTGGTCGCTGACGGAGCTTTTACCATCACTGGCGTTGTACCTGAGACAGACAGACGGACACAGAGTTCATCCTTTTGGACACTTTACCTAACAAAGAACCCGTGCCGTATGATTATTGAACTTTAAAAGACAAGACATTTGGCTGATTTGCCGGTTTGCATACACTTTTTTTTTGCATATTACAAATGTATTCAGCAGAGAGGTACTGACCAGTAGAAGTTCTGGGTCAGCTTTATGGTCTGCTGGGTCTCCAGGTTGGTGAGGCTGTCCAGTAGGCCTGTGGTAGGGTCAAAGGTCGCTCGCACAAACTGACACACACACGCACACACACACACACACACACACACACACACACACACACACACACACACACACACACACACACACACACACACACACACACACACACACACACACACACACACACACACACACGATTGAAAAAATATCCAGATTTTTGTTTTTACAGCTTCCTTTCATTGTACGATTATGCAATTTTTTTTAATTTTTTTTTAGATGTTAATACAATTTTGAAGATAAGGAGGCACAGGCTGACCTTGTTTTGGATGGCTGCTGGAGGCCCAGACTTCACGGAGGCCGAAGGAGGCCCATTCTGAAGCACGGACACGGAGTAGGTGCTGTAGCCCAGCGGGGGGGCCTGGGCCTGGAACACCAGCTCGTTGACCGCATACCCCCGATCCTTCCTCACCTGCTGGGTGGCTTTGGACACGGGGACCACCTGCCAGATGATCAACATTAGGGGTGCATTGAAGATCATTTCTTGGCTGACCTATACTTTGATTTGCTTCCATAGGTTTGATTTTTTTTTTTCATTTTTCTTTTTAACTAAATTGCACAAAGCATTGGTTTTCTTCTATTTCAGGGCCATCTGTAGACAGCGATACCGAGCATATGTTGGTAGATAATTAACAAGCTGCCGTCTGAAACACACACACACACACACTGACCTGGCAGTCTACCGGTGTACCGGCGGCGTCCAACACGGTGTACGCCGAGGCGTTGACTGGAAGTCTGACCGGCCACACCACTGGGCGAGCGAGGGAGTTGTAGACATTCACAGAGAACTGAGAGAGAGAGACAGACACAGAGAACGAGATAACACAACTAAAACCAAAAAATAGAATAAGATATAAAGAATCTAATATTCCATCTCAGATGCGTCTTCTTATGCATTGGGTCGTGTCCTTGTTTCTGCTTGTGCGTCCATGCATGCCACCTGTGCGTGCGTGCTTGTGTGCGCGCGTGCTTGTGTGTGTGCGTGTGTGCTTGGATGCGTGTCACCTTCTTGCTGGCCTCAGTGAGAGGACAAGCGCTGACGTTGAGGTTGTCACAGTAAATACGACCCGCAGACGACCCGCTGAGTGCAGCCAGAGAGTTACTGACCACCACCTGACGGACAGACACCAGCCGTCAGCCATACAGCACTAAACACCCGTCACTCACCTGGTGGATCGGTACGTTATGTTACAGCGTACCCAACATTCTGAATCATGATAATGAGACAACCTTCCATTGAGAGATGGGAGGTTTTTTGTGTTACGGTCGTTGTTGCATAAACATTGGTTAATCCTTCTTGGTTTATACATCACTAGGCAGTAACGTTGAAGTGAAATAGTAAAATATATATATTAAAAAAAGTTGAACAGGAGGTGGATAATTGCAGTTGTGTGAAACAATATATATTTAAAATATATGCAGGGAGTGATACCAAACCAACAAAACTTGTGTTTCTTGTCAATTTTTTTCAATTGATCACTGCCTGGCCGAAATGGAAAAAGTAGTTTCAAAACTAAAACAGTTTAATACTTGTGTCTTTCAAAACTTGAACAGAGACTAATTATGATAAATACGCATTTTATATACCAAATGTATAGTCACAAACACACACACACCTCGTGCTGGAGGTGGGAATACAGTACCTGACAGTGCTGCCAGCCATTGGCGAGCCTCCTGGCATAGTCGTTGGCCACATGCTGCTTCTCGGTCCCAGACACAGCATCGTGATGCTGGGCCACAGCCATCGCCTCTCCTGCCAATCACAACCAACGGCACCGCCTTCAAGAGCAATTGACACAGCTGTTCCTCTTATCAGGCTTAGACTAGGTATAACAATCCTCATATAATGTCTAATTATTGTACAATTGTATAGCTCGAAAAAGCTTTATTATTTAATCACTGAAGGACTAATTTCTTTGGGAAATACCAGTAAGGGATGATAATGTTATGCAGCATTCTTTTTAAAACACATTTCCTTCAGCAACCTTGGGAGGGTCCAACAGATTAGCGCCCCCTGGCTGCAGAACACAGCATTACAGGAGGGAGTGATGGCGGGAGAAAGCGAGGGCAATAAGAGGGAAACGGACTGAGAGAAAGGGAGAGATGGGGGGAAAAGAGGGTGGGAAGAGATTTAGAATTGTGTATCCTACTCAGGGTCTCGCTGTCTCCGGCTCCGAAGGGCCCCTTCCTGGAGGACGGCCCCCCAAGCACCTCCAGCTGGTTACAAGTCTAACACACACACACACACACACACACACACACACACACACGCAGATTAGTATATCTACATGACTTGAAGTGTACTAAGTGCTGATACCTGCTCAATTTGTATCTTACTACCACACAGTACACACAGCAAAAGTTCATGCAAAAGATGAATGCATGAATGTATCAAAAGAATGGGTGAATGGATGAGGGAAGGAAAGACTTGATACTAAGACACTACGGTTCACCGGCCCTTTAAAAAGTTTAACATTAGGGGGGGGGGGGCTACCTGCAGACGCCCGTTGCTGACCCTCTCGTAGCGCTTGAGGGCGGGGCGGCTGGTGAAGTACCCCGTCCAGAAGTTGTGGGCGTTGTCAGCGTATGGGAAGAAGTCGTCTGTCTTCAGCGTCCTGCGGGGGGGGGGGGGGGGGTTGGATATAGGAGGACGGAGGAGACGTACCCGTTGGTAAAGCAAGGTGGATTTAATGAGATACCTTTTCGTTAATTTCGCCAAGCACATCTTATTTATATTCATACAGTATTACGCATTTGTTGTACATCTGGAATTGTTTCCTATTTTTTTTTTTCCTTCTACAAGGTGATAAGGCGGGGCTAGGGTCGGGCTAGGGGGCGTGTTTATCCTACCAGCTGAGGGGGCGGGGCTAGGGTTGGGGACATGGTTATCCTACCAGGCTGAGGGGGCGGGGCTAGGGTTGGGGACATGGTTATCCTACCAGGCGAGGGGGCGGGGCTAGGGTTGGGGACATGGTTATCCTACCAGGCGAGGGGGCGGGGCTAGGGTTGGGGACATGGTTATCCTACCAGGTGAGAGGGCGGGGCTAGGGGGTGTGTTTATCCTTCCAGTTGAGGGGGCGTGGCTATCGTCGGGTTAGGTGGGGTGTTTATCCTACCAGGTGATAAGGTGGGGCTAGGATTCGGTTAGGGGGCGTGTTTATCCTACCAGCTGAGGGGGCGGGGCTAGGGTCGGAGTAGGGGACGTGCATCCTACCAGGTGAGGTTGGAGCGGTGCAGTTCCTGCAGGTAGCAGGAGGGGGTGGAGTAGAGCACGTTGATCCGGCTGCCGTTGGCCTGCCGCGCGTTGACGTAGCGGATCAGCTTGTCCAGGTTCTTGTACCACAGGTTGGCGTTCTCGTACTGGAAGTCCGAGCCCATGGTCATGACGATGTGCTTGGTCTTGTACGCCATGGCCTGGCGGGGGGGGGGGGGGGGGGATATAGACGTCAGCAGTTTTGCCCGTAGAATACCAAGAGCACAAGGTCCTAACCTGCTCCTCCATAAAGCTAATATTACATTTTGGGGGAATGTGTTCGACATTGAGCCACCCAGTGGACAGCGGTACGGCTAACAGGAAGTGGGGTCGGTCCCCGGTCAGGTGACCTCTTTAGAATTAGACACATGTAGGCACAACACCAACAGGATACTTGATCAACTGTTTGTTTTTGTTTTATTTCATATAATTGAACATATCCGTTTTCTAAGTTTCAGATGCATTTTCTTACGATTCATACATTTATGCATCTTCCCTGATTTTTGTTGTGAACTAAGCCATACAAGCCTACATTGTGTGTGTTTTAGAGTGAGTGAGTGTGTCTGCCTGACCTGACTGTTGGCTGCCGCCGCAAAGCGTTGTACGACGTCGTCCACGTTGTAGTCCTCCAGGTCTGGGTCGTCCATGATGGGTGCGTCGTCACAGGACTGGTCCCAGCAGAAGCCCTTCGGTGGGTTGTAGCCGTTGGGTAAGATACCTGGAGACACCCAAGACCACGGGAACCGGTTCACACACACAAAAAGGTACGGTGTCGGCTGGGATCCCCAAATGTCCACAGACTTACCTGTAGCCAGCCTTGTGCAAGAGGCACTTCTAAGTAACACAAGCTTATGTAATTAGCTTGTTAATGCTTCTGTCCAAATCAAATCACAGAGAACTTTATGGATACAGGCCATGAAGGAGCAATTCAATCTTATGAGTAATGCCAGGAGGTCTGCTAAATGGAGATGAGAGTAGTATTAGTGGCAGCTGGCACTGAGTGTGTGTGTGGGTGTTTTGCCTAGTTGTGTTTGTGTACCAGTGAAGAGGTCTGCATATGGAGGCTCGAGGCTCTCTGAGGCCCTCCACAGCAGCTCCTGGTCCAGGGTCCTGATCCGGTTGTTCCGGTCCTGGTAGTCCAGCCGACCGAAGAAGAAGCCATCGTAGCCCATCTGGAACCAAAACACAACATGGTAATCTGATATCACACACACACACACACACACACACACACACACACAGACACACAGACACGACACTACATCACACACACACACACACACACACACACACACACACACACACACACACACACACACACACACACACTCACACGATTTGAATATAGGATTGGAATTTCTATTTTATTTGATCTTGTAATTATTCAAAATTAATTTATAGTTTATTCTTTGTCTCTACTTTTGTTTGAACCTACTCTAGACGATAGAAGATGTCTGCCCCTTTTTTGATTAATCAATCCTTAAATCCCAGGGCGTCACTGCCACTGTGGTGGCAGAGCCCCCAGGCCGCCCTGCCCACCTGAGCGAACATGGAGGCGTGCTCGCGGGCGTGTCCGAAGGGGTCGATGTGCCAAGCCACGCGGGGGCGTCCACACGGCCCGAAGGTGTCATTGAGGAAGCGCAGGCCGAGGGTCATCTGGTCGATGACGGCGCTGTAGTGGGTGGTGGCCTCATCACTCATACACCACCCGCCGTTCACAAACTCCAACCGGCCTGGGAGGGGGGCGAGGGTAGGAAGGAAGGAAGGAAGGAAGGAAGGAAGGAAGGAAGGAAGGAAGGAAGGAAGGAAGGAAGGAAGGAAGGAAGGAAGGAAGGAAGGAAGGAAGGAAGGAAGGAAGGAAGGAAGGAAGGAAGGAAGGAAGGAAGGAAAGAAAGAAAGAAAGAAAGAAAGAAAGAAAGAAAGAAAGAAAGAAAGAAAGAAAAAGAGATTTGGTGTTATATTACTATTTTATATTCCAATTCAATTCATATTACATTTTCCAAGTCAACATTGTTTATTTTTCCATTATTACAATGTTTGTTTTACATGCGTATAAAGCTCTTTTGATTGTAATTTAACCGATAGAGACTCTTGAAAGAGAGTGAACGGATGAGGAAGAGTGAGAGACGGAGAGCGTTGGGAAGAGAGAGACAGATTTCAAGTCTCACATTCCCACAATCCAAAGTACATTAATTCATTCATTCACACACCCTTGCATTCACTCATTCACCGCAGGGTCTGGTGCAATTGCTCAAGGACAACCGGGATCCAACTAGGAACCATTCATCAGCTGCTGAGCAGCTGCCAAGCCATAAAGCGAGGTGATTGGTCGAAGGGGTGGTGACATCACATGCTCCAGTACAATAACGAGCTGCCATGGGAAGGAACTTGTAAAGTTTAGCACTTTTTTAACAGCTGCCGCGTGTGCTGTAGCAGGAGTCAATTAAACGCAGCAAATGCCTTCAGGGCACTATTAAATTCAAGGAGAGCGTTTTATTGCATTGCTTTCTACAATTTCTATGAAAAATGTTGAATTTACCGGCCACTTTAGACATGTAGTATATACCTCTAATAATGTCATCCTCAACGGTTTTTGAAAAAGAAATGGTTTTTTTTTAGACTTTACCTGTGAGAAAGAGCTTAACAAATATAATTTAATTAAATAAATAGATACATTTCACGTAATACTGTACTACTGTGTGAGTCCTGTGTTTCCCATGGGACTAATTGAGGAGGATGTATCTTGTCGTTGCACAGTGTGGCGGTACCAGTGGTTGAGGACGTGGAAACACGATCCATGGGGTTGTGATCAGATCGACCTTAAATAACCGGTTCTGCTTACACTTGGTGCTTATTTTATGGTGTCAAAATACCATCAAAATACCAATATGGCTGACCGCAGCCTTTCATGAAAGGACTGAGGAAAAAAAGCTTTACTTTGCAACTAGACGGCACATCAATGGACCAGTGGATCTTACCGTTTTGGACTTTGAGAGATTAAAGTGTTGCGCTTTCAGTTTGTGTGTGCATAATGCATATTGCCTCATTGTTAACCTTGTGATGGATACTATGCTAATGACTCTTGGATAGTCCTGTGATGAGAAAGTCATTATCACACTCTGTTTCCCTAACTGCCCCTCTGTTTGTCTTACATGTGTTGGTATGTGCCATTGCCCTGACCCTCTGGGGCTGGCCGAAGGGTCAAAGGATCCAACTCAGAAAGCACTATTGGCTATTTCTCCCTCTGATACACACATGAGGGTTTCCATGTATTTTGACTATTATCTGTTAACCAATGCTTTCGTTTTAGTGTGGAGCAGAGCTGTCCTCAGCATCCTGAGACCTGACAACTGCATAAGAAGTCCTTGCCCATGCTTTGGACTTCTCCTTGCGGAGCTCCTTGAGAGACACAGGCGGACCTCTCATCTAAGGTGCTACCTCATCGTATCAAACCACCACATGTATGCATAAGAGTGCCAGTATTATAGAGAGACTTATCCAAAAGCCCACAGTGAGTTTTTGCACACATTTTTCTTATTCTAATTTTTTGATGTTATGTTGTTTAACAATGTTAAAAAGCATTATTCTGTTATATATTGAAGTCTGAGACAATACATTTTTTAGATCAACATTTTTCATTTACTGAGACTGAATGGGTAACTGACTATGCGATTGTTTGAGTGAGTGACTGACTGACTGACTGACTGACTGACTGACTGACGACCTTGGTCAACCAGCTGTCTGACTGCCTTCTGCATGCTGGGCGGCTGGTTCTTCCACCAGCGGTAGAAGAAGGCCGTCTCCACGTAGATGAAGCGGCGCTCAGGGTTCTGCAGCAGCTGGCCCACCACAGAGTCCAGGATGTACTGGACCCCTGCATGCTGGATGTCATTACGACCTACGCATGCACACACACACACACACACACACACACACACACACACACACACACACACACACACACACACACACACACACACACACACACACACACACACACACACACAGTTGAAGAGCAGGTATCTATTTACAGTCATCAGAGGGAACACAGATTAAAAGAGGAAACGTTCACAAGCTCATTTACGAGTCGTTCAAATGACACAACAGTCAGCTTGGGAATGTTGGCAGTAAAAGCTTGTGATTACTGATACATGTTACAACGTAAAAGGTCCAGGTAAAGCATTCAAGTTATATATTGCATATTTTAAAAGTGAATATTTAATCCCAATGCCTGCTTTTTAAAGGCATACATCTCCAAACGCCTGCTAAACATTGAGTATGAAAGCTGTTTGTCAGCACTATCTATTGCCAAGTCAAAAACGTCTGAAATGTGATTATGGGGTTATTTTAGTGTGTGGTTTTGTGGACACAGCAAGTTGTCAAGTAAGAGATCATATCACAGTAAAGGAAGTGGAAGTGAAGGAGAAAGTTTTCTGCTCGCTGAAAAGGAAGAGGTGTGTGATATCCTGTGACCAGAAAAAAAACAGCCTAATCAGGGCGACTGACCTCCATAGAAGTACTGGTCAACAGTCTTCAGCCAGCCCACGTCATCGTGGGTGTGTGGCACCAGGTGGACATTGAGCATGTTGGGCACTGTCGCGTGGCATGACTACCACACAAACACAGATATACACGCACACAAATACACACACACATTGAGAGATGAGTATACAATAGTTGCAGTGTACCAACTGCTGATTACTGCTGTAAAAGCACATTTTAGTGCACAAGCAAGCGGATTTTGTCCCTTCCGTGGCCATCATATTTGTGTGCATGCTCCTGAGGTTGCAGTCAGCACTTCACAAACAGCAATAACAGAAGTCAGCACTGTGAAACGGAAGTTGAACTTTCCAATAGCAGCGATATAACAGTAGGCTACAGACACTGCCGTTTTCCAAATACTGTAAACCCAAAAATAGATAAGCCTTGCTTTTTCACTTACCTTGTATCCGCAGGAGGAGGTGTCGTGGGACTGCTGATCGAGGGGGAAACTTAAAACTGCAGAGTGAAAGTAGGAGAGATATATCAGCACCAGCACAGGCGACAGGGCCGCCATGTTGGAATACAGGCGGAGATCATGTGACATGTGTTTATGTCGAGCAGGGTCACGTGACAACCAACCTGCCAATCCAAGGTGGCAGGCAATATTTTGAAATACTTCAATGTCCGCAAATGAATGACATCTTTCAAGTATTTTTCCATTCAATACATATTTTTCAAGATTTAAAATGTTCTTTCTGCACACCACTCAAACCAGCATAAGTAAATTGAGAGAAACGTAAAATAAATATTAGCAATACACTAGGCTACATGTAATTAGTGATATTATTAAATTGTATCAGTTTATTAATAGCCCATGAACAGTCATCCACATTGTGATAAAAGGCACAGTAGTGGGAGTTGTTCAGTGGTTGAGTAAACGAATGACAACCGACTGTTTAAACTGTTTATTGGAGGCTGTGTTACCGTTGGGTCATCAAGGTCAAGGAAGTGAAGCAGGGGATAATGTACAGTCCGCTACATTGGTCACATGATCAATACAAAATAAACATAGTATATTAGTATGGCATGTCAGAGATAGATCAATAGTCCTATTGGATTGTGGATTAACAAACTTTTTGGCAAAGATATTCTTGCTAGATTGAATGATGTTAACATGAGTGTCCCAGCAAACTAACAGAGCAATTGAAGACATGTGTTGAAGTAGACCTGATTGTTGGCTAGGATTGGATGAAGACAAACTAACTGTACCCCGACGCCCTAATCAAATAATCACATACAGGGATATCATCTCCAGCGAGACAGTCAACAGGAACCAGAGGGGAACGGTTCACTGGAACATTTGTCTTAAACACAAAACACAATTTGTACACACTTTTTATTTTACCATCATGCCTAGTCATCCATGATAAAAGGCATTCAAGACAATGTTTCTACGACAGGCAGTGGTCAGTAATAAAGTCAGGACCAAATTAGAATTTAAATTCTGTAATATTTTGTTACTCAAAAGGGCACTTTTCACGAGCCCATAGAAACGTTTCCTATTGATAAACATAAGCCATACTATGAACATAATCATGAACTTGACATTCACACAAAATATACATTGAAGCTATAATTGATGTGCTGTGTTTTAAGCACTGATTTACAACACGGTACCCAATTAGGCTGAAACGGCTAGATTACTTAGTGCGAAATGATGGCTTCAAAGTACTTGCTTTATCTGACAAGCAACCAACATTCAAACAAAAGTATTGATTGTATAATGTTCATTGAGAAAATATTATAATTTACAATTTTAACATCAAATAGCAAATGTTATTTATGCCAATTAATCGATTATCAAAATGAGATTTTATGAATCTTCCATCAGTCGACTAATCTTTGCAAGTCAAACTCCAACGCTAGAGGGCAGTGTTGGGCACATGTGAGACGAGGCGAAGTGGGGCAGTGAGGTTTCAGACGTTGCTATTAATGTTAAGGCCATCTTGGGTCGTCCAAAATATCTGAACCAAACACCTCTGATTCTGATTTGGTTGAAGGCACTCAAGATACATCTGAGAAAGGCACACAGGGCCCAAATGAAACAATACAATATACCGGTACACAATGAACTATTTCCTGAATCAGACCGACAAAGTCGTACATTTGGATTGTCAAGCCAATATGGACGCTACAGAATGTCATCTAGGGATCCACTATCACGTTCAATGTTTTTACATGACTAATAGGTCTACATAAAACAGAAATATGAATCACACGATTATCCTGAAGTGCATTATAGAATATCATTTCACACTAAATCCCTACATAATGACCCAATATTGATAAATAAAAATACTTTTTTTTATAATAGTTTGTCATGCATAGAAACAATATCTCTGTTTAGTGTCCATTCACATGTAAACATGTGCATAATAGAGCTACGTTCCTTTCGTGAGCAAAGAGCACAGCGAAAAGGTAAAATAACAAATTAATGTTAATCCTCGTTCCAGATGAGCTCTATTGGTAGAAGACAGACAGACAGACAGACAGACAGACAGAGAGACAGAGAGACAGAGAGACAGAGAGACAGAGAGACAGAGAGACAGAGAGAGAGAGAGAGAGAGAGAGAGAGAGAGAGAGAGACAGAAACAGGGAAAGAGAGAAACACAGAGAGAAAGCTAACTGAATGGCCGAGCCCGTCTAGGGGAGGGGGCGGGGCTACGGTGGCGTGCCCTTGCCGGCGGCAGCGGCGGCGGCCGGGCTGCTGGGCGCCGGGTGTATGACCAGCGTGGCGTCCAGGTCCAGGCGGAAGGCGGGGTACAGCGGCTGGGAGAAGGGCCCCTGGAAGGTGTGCAGCAGCGTGAGCACGTCCGACACGCTGTAGAACGACAGCGCCCCCCGGTGGCGCTCCAGGAACACGGCCACGCGCGGGCACGGCGCCGACGCCACCGTGGTCTTGCGGTTGTCGTGCCACGCCGAGTAGCCCGTGTGCGTGCAGCGCAGGCGCCACGAGTGCTCGTTGCGGCCCAGCAGGCAGGGCTTGCCGCCGCCCTTGCGGCCGATGCCGCGGTAGGTGACGCCCACGTCCACCCAGCCTCCGCCACGCCACTCCACCTCCCAGTAGCTGGCGCCCGAGAACTGGCCCTCGCGGCACAGCACCTGGGCCACAGAGTCGAAGCGCTGGGGGTGCAGGGGGTAGGCCTGGGGCTCCTCCCCGCAGTGGGCCCCCGCCGACGGGCCCGCCAGCAGCACCAGGGTGGGGTGGGCCGTGTCGGGGTCCAGGGAGAGGCCACAGGAGACTGGAGGAGGTGGAGGGCGGGTGGGGGTTGGGGAGGCGCAGGGCGGAGGTGGAGGAAGGCGAAGGAGTGGAGAGATGGGAGGGATAGGAGGGTGTAGGTGGAGGAATGGGGAGGTGGAGGGAGGGGAGGGTGTAGGTGGAGGAATGGGTACGGGGTGGGTGAATGGGTGGGGGTTGGAGGGATGGAGGGAGGGGAGGGTGGAGGTGGAGGGAGAGGAATCAGACACGCAAAATATTGATCTGTATTTCCCTGAGAAGGCTTGGGGACTTTAGACTTGACATGTTATTAATGGAAGAATTGAGAAACAATCAAGCTTCAAACAACACAAGGACTGACAGAGAAGCATACAGCGAGGACAGAGTGACACACACAGGTACAGTGCACGGTACAGTACACACAGAGAGGATATGGGACACACGTAATCCCGAGTAGGGTGATGTGAATTATTGATGCGGAGCGGAGGTGTCAACTTGTTAGAGGTCAGTAGCAGCAGGTGACAACACCAGGATTAACCTGCCGCGTGCGCGCGCGCGTGCGTGCGTGCGTGCGTGCGTGCGTGTGTGTGTGTGGGAGATACTTACACCTGAGGAAGGCTGCTCTCATCCTGTGGTCTGAAGGCTGCAGGGACACAGATGACAGGGGGAACGGCACCAGAGCTGCTGGGAGTGAAACACACACAATGACTCAATCTGAACTCCAGGTGCTGTTTTGTTGCATCTGGGTCATACATTCACAATCAAGACACTGCAAATAGTTATTGTGGCAATTGTAGAAGGGTCTGGATAATGCTGCAGTGAAGAAGCTGTACTCAGGAAAACACGTTAACCAGATGTGTTTAAAACAGCTGGGAGATAAACAGGCAGTAAACTAATGACCTAACTAATAATCAACTAACCAATATAAGGGGTGTATGCAGGGTGAGTTCCGGGGCGAGTGTTCCACTCTAAACAAAAATAAAATATATATAAATATATAAATAAATATAAATATTAAATATATTGCCAGTTTGGTTCCCCCAGTCCACAGCCTCAACGGTAGGTACCCTTTAGCAAGGTGCCCTAAACACTACCTGCTCCTTAATGACATGTATTCGCCAAATCCACTGCGCGTCACTTTAGAGAAAAGCTAATACTCGCACACTAAACTAAACAACAGAACAATGCGACAGAGGGGACTAGTAGAGGATAGAACAGAAAATAACCTGGATCAAGTAGCAGTCCCCTTAACCCAAGAGAGAAGGGAGAGAGGATGGAGATAGATAGATGTGATGTCAAAGACAGAGAGAAGAGGGGAGCCTAGATTAGTATATGGACATTTAGTCTGCATGCATGTGCTTCTAAATGTACCTATACTAGGGCTGCTTGATTATGGAAAATATCCTAATAACGATTATTTGGGTCAGTATTGAAATCAGGATTATTCAAAGAATTATTTTTGCGTTTGAAAACATGATGTATTTATTCAGCAAGTCTCTCCCAAAAACACAAAAAGAACTTTGAAATATTGCCTTAAAAAAATACACAAAATGGTGAAAAAGAAAATGTTCAAATCTAAAATAATTTACAGATATGTATCCAGCTGTTCTGCACTTTCTATAAAACCTTTAAAAAAATATCTAAATCAAAATAAATTAAAGAAAATCAAAAACTCGATATATATTAGTTTTGTGATCGTTTGACGCTAAAATCGAAATCGCGATTGAAATTCGATAAATCGCCCAGCCCTAACCTATACCCAGTTTTTTGGTGCACATAATTTGCTTGTATTGATGCTTTTTAGTGTAGTTCTTTCACCATATCTTTTGTATTTTTGATTTTATATTGTAGGCGGTTTTTAATATATAAATTTTATTTCCTATCGTGTACAGTTGTACGATCCCTGTATTTTACTTTATTTTATTCCTGTACGGTACTCGATACGATACGTGAGAGTATGGAGATGTGTATTATGTGTGTATGTGTATTATCCTATTTATGTGCATATTTTGTACGTTTATATATTTTGATAAAGGTCTCTAAAGGTCTTTACAGTCTGATTGTTGTGTCGCACGGTAATCTTTAGCCCCATCCTGTTCATTGCCCAGCCGCAGCAGAACAACAGCTTCAGTTTCAGTGTGCACGAGAACATAGACATAAATGTGTTTCATTTAATCAAACAATGTGCCTTTTTAATTTCCCTGACATTGAAACTTAACTTAGCAGTGGAACTCTTGATCCTGATTGTGATCTATTCGCGAGGTGCTGAAGGTACATAAGAAGGGACAACAGAAGGGACTGGAACACAGCCAGCCTGTATTGTAATGGGTCGTGTTCCCTGTCCTCTGGCCTGTGAATTATTCACATCCAGCGGTCCAAGGCGTGCAGCCCCGAGCCAGACACACACGCAAACACTCACCGACACACACAGAGCGTTTGGGTGTGTGTGTTTGAGTGTCTGTGAGACCCTTTCGGGTATTTTGATCCTATTTGTATGAATTGTAATTTATAGTCGTATTTCACGGAATACACAACGTATTATATTGTCCTGTACTTTCTGATGCGACACACACAATCCTGTCTTGGATCCACAAAGTCAAATAAAAATGTGGGGATTTTTATTGTATTCCACTTTATTCCCTATTTCATTTTTTGTGTGCAATGGTAACATTTCCCTTGCCGTCAAACCTCAGATTGGAATAAATTGGATAAGGAGAGAGAAAAAGAGCTTTAGAGGAAAAGAGAACGAAATAAAGAGAGAGGGGGATGAACAGTGTGTGCCTTACCTTTGACAAATTCTCCTCCTGAGACACAGTTCTCGTTGACTGCGAAAGAGGAAGAACACACACACGTTTCACCAGATAATCACCATCCTTAACACAGGCACGAGCCCAATGTCATGTTTCCCTCATCCATCAACCCCACGTATTATTCTGCTCCTAATCTGTCACTCTTGACATCTCCATCCTTCTCACACACGATGACACAATTGGTTATACACCTCCCTCCCTCCCTCCCTCCCTCCCTCCCTCCCTCCTCACTTGCGCTGCTGATCTTGTCCACCTCCTCGCTGGACACCTCCTCCATACGGGAGCGGAAGTGACATAGGGCCTTCCGGGCCGTGCTGAACGGCTCCATGGGGAGGGAGGGGGTCCTGCAGCGACGACCGCTGGGGGGGGCCTGGCACAGCAGGGAGGCCGTCTGGGGAGGGGAGGCGGGGGAGAGATTGGTGTTTACGGGGGGGTGTCTGTCTGTCTGTCTGTCTGTCTGTCTGTCTGTCTGTCTGTCTGTCTGTCTGTCTGTCTGTCTGTCTGTCTGTCTGTCTGTCTGTCTGTCTGTCTGTCTGTCTGTCTGTCTGTCTGTCTGTCTGTCTGTCTGTCTGTCTGTCTGTCTGTCTGTCTGTCTCTGTCTGTCTGTCTGTCTGTCTGTCTGTCTGTCTGTCTGTCTGTCGTCTCTGTCTGTCTGTCTGTCTTGTCTGTCTGTTCTGTCTGTCTGTCTGTCTGTCTGTCTGTCTGTCTGTCTGTCTGTCTGTCTGTCTGTCTGTCTGTCTGTCTGTTCTGTCTGTCTGTCTGTCTGTCTGTCTGTCTGTCTGTCTGTCTGTCTGTCTGTCTGTTCTGTCTTCTGTCTGTCTGTCTGTGTGTGTGTGTGCTGTTCTGTCTGTCTGTCTGTCTGTCTGTCTGTCTGTCAGTCTGTCTGTGTCTGTCTGTCTGTCTGGCCTGTGCTGTTGATGCCTGTCTGTCTGTCTGTCTGTCTGTCTGTCTGTCTGTTCTGTCTGTCTGTCTGTCTGTCTGTCTGTCTGTCTCTACCTGTCTGTCTGTCTGTTCTGTCTGTCCTGGTCTGTCTGTCTGTGTGTCTGTCTCGTCTGTCTGTCTTGTCTGTCTGTCTGTCTGTCTGTCTGTCTGTCTGTCTGTCTGTCTGTCTGTCTGTCTGTCTGTCTGTCTGTCTGTCTGTCTGTCTGTCTGTCTGTCTGTCTGTCTGTCTGTCTGTCTGTCTGTCTGTCTGTCTGTCTGTGTGTGTGTCTGTGTGTGTGTGGATATTTGATTGTTTGAGTGAGTTATGTTCATGGTTGTGTATAGGGTGGCCCGTGTGAGCCTCCTTGCTGACCTGAAGGAAGTGTGCCTCTTTGTGTGGGCGTGTGCACACGTGTGCACACCCAATTTAATCTCATCCAATCTAATCTTGTAAACTTCACTCTCCTACCTATTATCATTATTCTCCTTCTCCTCTTTAGGCACACTGCCTTGGTATTTTAAATTGTGTGCGTGTGCGTGTGCGTGCGTGCGTGCGTCTGACCTGCAGGTAGTGTGTGGTGGTGTCGTCGGCCTCCAGCAGCAGGCTGATCTCCTCCTCCCTCCTCCTCAGCTCCTCCACCTCTCTCTGCTGGGCCTCCACCTCCCGCTCCGCCCGCCCCACCACCGCGCGCTCCTTGGCCTCCAGCCGTGCACGCACCTGCCACACACACACACACACACACACACACACACACACACACACACACACACACACACACACGCAGAGACATACACACACAGACACACACCATTAACATGCCATATGTTAGTAGCTATTAGCTTGACATACTTTAGTTTCAAAACCCATGACATGAGTGGCGAAGGCGGTGGTGGAGGTGGTGGAGGTGTGTGTGGAGCATGGCTGGAGTGGATAGAGACTGTGGGTGGGTGGGGGGGGGTGTGAGCGTGGGGTGGGTGGGTGGAGACATGTGGGTGCGGAGGAGAGGGTGGGGTGACCAGAGAGGTTAGGGGGTTGGTTGTGGCTGCAGTGGAGTGGGTTGAGATGTGGGGGGGAGATTGGACTCTACCTCAGCCCTGATCTTCTCCAGGCGGAGGGCCACGTCAGCAAACAGAGCCTCGCTGTCCTCCATCACCACCGACGCAGAGACCTGGCACCAGAGTACATTAGATACGAAAGGGATTGGACCACGTTACAGCAGGATTAGAATGGATCATATCAGATTACCATTCAAGTTTAGAATGGATAATAATTAGAGTGGATGACAATGGATGATATCAGATTATAGTTTGGATTATAATCGTTTTTATCTGAATGTTGTGTATTTGTTATAGCACAAAAAATGGATTGTATCAGATTATAATTCCATTATAATGGATTAGAATTAGAGAAGATTATAATGGATAAAATAATACTCCCAGTTGGATGTGAGATTATTGTTGATTAGATTAGAATTTTTTGATTAGGTATTCAATTCTATTATTTCAGATTCTATTTAATTATTTTAGATAAATTTTGTTTTATTTTGCATCACATTGGATAAATGTAGATTACCTCAAATTAATTAGGTACATTAGATTAGTTTCTATTAGAAATGACCTATTGGATAAGAGTCAAACAGAGTAGATCCCATTTGGTGGCACGAGTAATGCCCTCTCTTCTTCAACCCACTGTCCTTTCTCTCTGCACCGTCCCGCCTATAAAAGGCACACAAGTCAATCAGATTTATAGAAAAAAAAGATTAAATTACAATACTCATCCCTGGTGAATATTCTTACAGCAACAAACGTAAAAAACACTAATTTAATAACAATTATTTACAACTGACAGTTATCTCCATGTGTGTGTTTGCATGTAAACAACGAGAAAGAGAGGAAGAGAGAGAGCGAGAGATGAAAGGCAATGGGCGTGGTTTGTTTTGCCAACAAGACTACCGGGAGGAGACGTTTGCAGAGACCAATGTCTTAGAGATGCTTTGGCCAAACCACAGCAGTTTGGGCCAATGAGTCGAACGAGGAACATTTTGATCGATGTGATATAAAGTGATCAACAAATGTTTCATCCAATCACCCGTGAGAATATTTTTTAAGTGCCTGCCAATACTCCAGATGGTTCTGTGAAACAAACCATCTGGGAAGTCAGGTTAAACAGAAGCCTGATCACTGGACTCACCTTGAAGGACTCAAGACTCTGCTGAAACTCCTCCAGGTCTCGCTCCGCAGCCTGAGTCCTCCCCTGGACCAGTCTGTGGCTCTCCTGGAGCTGGAGCTGGGAACGGGGGAAGAGATGGAGAGAGGGACAGAGGTAGAGATGGAGAGGGGATGAGATGTAAGGAGCGAGAGAGATGGAGAGGGGGAAAGATGTATGGAGAAAGAGGGCTTTTAAGTGCATTTCCTGAAACTTGAAACTACAAGAGATAAGTCAAGATATTGGCTGCCATGTGTGTTTGTGTGTGTGTGTGTGTGTGTGTGTGTGTGTGTGTGTGTGTGTGTGTGTGTGTGTGTGTGTGTGCTTGTGCTTGTGTGTGGTATGTAGGTGTGTGCTGTGTGTGCTTGTGTGTGGTATGTAAGGTGGTGGTGTGTGTTTGTAGGGGGGGGGGGGGGGCAAACGTAACATCTACAATGTTGTTCTGAAGGACTAATAGTTGTAGTTCAAGTTGAAGTTATTAAAAAAAATTATAATCTCTGACTATCTTGTAACACATAATTATTTTTCAAATAATTCGCCACCTCATTTGATAACTTGAGACATTGAAACAAAAGATAATAACAAACAGAAGGAATGGGATATTTTTACTTGTATGTGTTTAGGACGTACAGTATGGCAATAAAACACTTCCATAAGAAACGAGTATATCCATTCCTTAAGACAGTGGTAATCAACAGGTGGGTGAACAGTAGGATTTACCCGTCTCCTGGCTCTCTGTCCGTCCAAGTTGTGGATCTCTTCGTGGTCAGCCTCGCACAACAGACAGTCCCCGGTCCACTCCTCCGCGACCTCCCCGTCCGCTCCGGTTCCGCTGGGCTCCAGGCCGAGGCGGTGTTGTGCACACAGCCGGTCCGCCAGGCACTCCACCGCGGCCACCAGCTTGTGGCGCCGTAGGGTTCCGACCTCCCGGTGGGGCAGGACGTGCATCTCACAGAAAGACGCCAGACACACCAAGCAAGACTTGACCGCTTTCAGTTTACTATCGATCGGGCAAAAGTCGCAGGCGACGTCCCCGACCCCTCCCATGTAATGGTCGGGCGACGCTGTGGAAAGAAAAGACGCTTCGCTGCTCAGTTTGAGTTTGTCCACTAGCTCGGCCAGCACCGTGTTCCGCCGAAGCACCGGCCTCGGGCTGAACGCATCACGGCACTGCGGACAGCTGAACTGGCTGGTCGCGTCAACTTGGTCCCAGTACTTGTTGATGCAGCGCATGCAGTAGGTGTGTCCGCAAGGAATGGACACTGGGTCGTTTAACACCTCCAGACAGATCGGGCATCGGAACTGACTCTCCGTTACAGAAATGTTGGCTTGTGCCATTTTGAAACGGGGCGCAGAACCGCGCCTAGCAGACTTTGATGTTAACCGGTATGTCTTCCGTTATGATTAGCCTGATGAGTCTGTGTTGTTGTCGCTTCAATTATCTGCCCAGCAGGTTTGGGATATGACAGCAGCGGGGCAAGGCTTCTGAAAACACACTTCCTGTTTAGACTTTAGTACTGTTTTTCAAAATTAAAGTCCTGCGCGTGTATGTGAAGGTGTGAAAGAAATCAGGCAAGAATAATTAAAAGGCCATATTACCAGTGGTGCATGTATGCTACATATTACTGGCCAGTAAAAAAAAAATGTGCATGGTGGTAGCCTACTTTGTTTTCATATTTTGATTTATGGAAAAAATGGAAACAAACATAATTTTACATTAGCCTATATTATTTGCTATCCTGTAGGTAACATTCTTTTTTGTATTTGCATTCTTTGTCATCTTTATATGTTCTTTAACTGTTTGAACATCCCTTGCATTATATACATCTGAGTTTGATTATATGCTTTTATCTTGATGACCAAGCTGTATCTTTCCACATAGGGAACTACAGGCACAATATCCCATGACGTACCATTCTCTTTCTCTCACACACACACACACACACACACACACACACACACACACACACACACACACACACACACACACACACACACACACACACACACACACACACACACACACACACACACACACGCATACAAACGCACACGCACTCGCGCGCGCGCGCACACACACACACACACACACACACGCACACACGCACACACACGCACACACACGCACACACACACACACACACACACCACACACACCACACACACACACACACACACACACACACACACACACACACACACACACACACACACACACACACACACACACACACTCAACATATCGAGAGGAGATGCAGACCGCATCTTCACATTCGTTTTCTTCCTGTCTTCTGGGAAACACATTTTATAGATCGCAAGTTTTCACATTGGGATAATCATTGAAGTTTTATTTTGCTATTTGAAACCTTCACCTTTTGTAACGACTATCTAAAATTGTAAAACCAATTTTAATGTCATAGAATCCTTAGATTAGAATTGAATCAACCCCGTCCGTGTCGTGCGTTTGGGCTTCCTTAACCACATTCAGTAACAATCTACAGTTTATGAAGGCTTTCTGCAACCATCATCCCCCCTCCATATATCTAATAGGCTAAAGACAAACATTACCCAGCACGATAAAATCCAAGCCTTACAAACTGATGCCAAATGAAAACCTCTCAGCGAACGAAGGCGACACAAACAATCTACTCAGAGAACAGGTCAATGACTGTAATTGTAATTGCATGCTCAGCTTAGTGATGATGTGAGGGTAACAAGGGCGACCTCTAGTGGTGAACTAAGGGACAGAACCACTGAGAACGTCAATCTTCACGAGCTACCGTCAACACCGTTATCATCACTATTGTATTGTATGTTATTAGTATTTAGATTGAGTATTGGAAAAACAGCATGGGTGAAAAATTTTAATATTATTTTTATTATTAAAAAGCATCAGTATAATAGAAGATTGGAACCAAGTACTTTAAATGGTAACTTTTGATGTCATTCTAGATTTAAAAATACTGTATAATGGTATAACTGATATTGTACAACATACAAAAACAAATTCTAAATTTACCTCTAGCTACAATGTTGAGACATGTCTGACAGAGTGTCTGGAAATAAACCTAAAGAGAAACAGCTCCATTCAGACAATGACCTCATCGGTGCCAGCGGGCATTCTGTTGCCAGGGGCAACCCCAGGGGAGTATAGAATGGGTAAGGTTAATACCCACCATTGCGCACTAACGCTAATAATAGCCACATATGTTTGTTGCCAAATAAATAATGTCCCATTGGGTAAGGCCTCCATGTCATCGATGTTTGCTTTGGTTAGCTCGCACACCTGTCTAGCAGTTGGTCGTCATATTAATACATCTATCTCTCTTTCTTTCCAGCTCTCTAATGTTCACACACACAAACACATGCACACACACAAACACGCACACACACACACACACACACACACACACACACACACACACACACACACACACACACACACACACACACACACACACACACACACACACACACACACACACACACACACACACACACACACACACACACACACACACACACACACACACACACACACACACACACACACACACACACAGACACACACACAGACACACACATATGCACGCACGCACACAAGCATGAACGCACACACAGTAGGTGGTGTTATACTTCATTTTTATCACGTCATACACAAACACATAAAAAAACATTTTCCTGTCACCCATAATCATCAAACAGTCAACACACACACACACACACACACCTGACCCTGCAGAGCCCCACTTACGCGCCCTCACAGTCCCAGCCCAGCCCGCTTTGAGTGCTGCCCAGCTCAGCTTATCTCTCCCTGGGCAGGCAGGACTGAGGACAAAGCCCCCCAGAAGGAGGTCTGCTCCCTGGACTCCAGCAGGGGCTTTTTGTTCATAGCTGGGGCATGCAGAGGAACTCAGCTTTAGAGAAGAGAGCCCATTCCAGTTAGTTCGTAACACGATCCTGAGTCTTTCCTACAGGGTGTGCCCAGGGACATCTCTGGTTTACCTGGGGGACCTGGCGGGGCTTGGTAAAGGTGAGGGTGGGGCACTTGAAGAGAGAGTCACATAGGCTGGGCGTGAGGAAAGGAGGTAGGGGAGAGGGGAGGAATGAAGGCAGCTGGTAGGTGGGAGCAAAAGCGAAAGAAAGACGGAAAGAAGGAGAGGGAGAGGGATGGATGTAAGGTGAGACCGCTGAGAAAGAACAAATTAACAAAGATGGGGAATTGGGTCTGAGGTGAATTAATTCTATCACTTTGTATCACTCTCTGTCTCTTCATCTCTCTCCATCTCGCTTCCTCTCTCCACCTCTCTCAAATTAATTCAAGTTAATTCCAAAGAGTTTTACTGGCATTAAAACAAGAAAAAAACATGGACTGCAGATTTTAAATTAAACGAAAGGAAAGATGACAATGTCTTTTTGAAAAAAAATGTGAAAGTGAGGTATGATGACTAAATCATCACATAACGTAACATGAAAAAATCTCTCTCTCTCTCTCTTTCCCCCTCCTTGACACCGCTTCAAAGGGGGACTCAGTGGAAACAAAGTGTGAAGGTGGTTTAGAAGTGTGTTCTGTGGGATCAGGTGAGCAGGTAACCTCAACCCCTCTTCCCTGTGTGGTCAAACTGCATAAACCTTTCTGAAGACCTTTCTCACTTCTAAAACGTACATGTCTATTTCGATGTTTTCCGTATTTTATCCTGACTGTTGTTTTGGGTATAATTGTTTTAATTTTATCATTTGTTTTTGTTATGTTCTCAATTTCGTTGCAAATGTTCTAGCAATTGTAACCACCAATTTCCTTTGGGACTATTAAAATAATGGTGTGACTTTATTCAGTGATTGTAAACCGACAAATATAACAGATTGTCTAAAGTGACTGAACAAATGACCTGGGTTCGATTCCCAGCGCTGCGGATTCCCATAGGTATGCGCTGACTCCTCCCCCATACAGCTGAGGACCAATCCTCAACATGAGCACGGACAGCTCCTCCTATCAGGATGTCTACCTGTAAATGAGAGGCAGGGGAGTGTGGTTGGTCTCCCAGGTGACGGGTTGAAACCCCAGAGCCGGAATGGGAACCTGCAATTTCAGTAGCTAAAAAAAAGATTTTTCTCTCCCCTTGAAATCCTCTCCCCCCTCCTCTCTAGTCCCCACATTGTCACCACTCGCCGTAAACTCAAATCCCTCTCTCCCTCTTTGCCTCTACTGTTCTGTCTTCACTACCTTCTATCGAACTATTCTCTCAACTATCTACAGATGAATCTTCAGACTCTCTGCTATCCACCCTCTCCTCCTCCTTTGGTTCCCTCTGTCCCTTCCACTCCAGACCAGCGTGATCCTCATCCCCCCCCCCTCCTTCTTTGCTGTCCGATCCTCTGCGGACTTGTAGAACAAAGTTGCGGGCAGCTGAGAGGAAATGGAAGAGATCAGACTGTCTTAATGATCTATCCCACTATCTTTTCCTTCTTTCTGATTTCACCTCTAGTGCGTCAACAACCAAATCTGCCTTCTACCGGACCAAAATCAACTCCTTCGCCTCAAACCCTAGGAAACTGTTGTCGACCCTCCCTAGGAAACTGTTCCCTGTTGTCGACCCTCCTCAACCCTCCCTCACCCCACCTCCTTCCTGCCTCACTGATGACTTTGTTACCTACTTTACCCAGAAAGTGAAAGACATTAGCTCCTCTTTTATCCCTGCCTCCATCCTCCCTCCTCAAATCCCCTCCTCGGTCTTTACCCAATTTAGCCCTCTCACCTCTGACGAGGTCAACAGAATAATAACATCTAACCATGCCACCACCTGCCAGCTTGACGCTATCTCTTCCTCTCCTCCAGAATGTCTCAAGCGACAGCCGGCCATTTCTCACCTCACTTATCAACTCCTCGCTCACTTCAGGCATTGTTCCAGCGTCTTTCAAGACTGCCAGAATAAAGCCTCTGCTCAAAAAACCAACTCTTAATACCACCAACATCCAGAACTACAGACCGGTATCTCTTCTTTCATTCCTCTCTAAAACACTGGAACGTGCCATTGCTAACCAACTGTCCTATCTCTCTTCTAACAATCTGCTTGACCCTCACCAGTCAGGCTTCAAGAAGGCACACTCCACTGAGACGGCTCTCCTCGCGGTGACTGAGTCCCTCCGTGCTGCCAGAGCCTCGTCCTTCTCATCGGTTCTCATTCTCCTCGACCTGTCCGCAGGATTTGACACGGTGAACCACCAGATCCTCCTTGCCACTCTTGCCGAACATGGCATCGCTGAATCTGCTCTTTTCTGGTTCACGTCCTACCAGATGAACCGCACCTATCAAGTGACATGGAATGGCTCCTTGTCCAAACCTTGCATGCATGAAACTGGTGTCCCTCAAGGCTCTGTACTGGGGCTTCTTCTGTTCTCCCTCTATATCAGATCTCTGGGCTCTGTAATTGCATCACACGGCTTTTCATATCACTGCTATGCTGACGACACTCAGCTATTTCTCTCTTTACCTTCATCTGAAAAAGCCCTGTTTGCAACACGCATATCAGAATGTCTGGCGGACGTCAGCACCTGGACAACTGACCATCACCTGAGGCTTAACCTCAACAAAACCGAGCTCCTCCTAATCCCAGGAAAGATTGCCCACACATGGACTTACTGGTCACCGTTGAGAACATCACTGCATCTCCTTCTCCAACTGCCAGAAACTTTGGTGTGGTATTGGACAGTTATGCTGCACCGCAAACATCACTGTGATCTTGCAGATATGCACTTTACAACATCTGTAGAATCCGGCCCTTCATCACAAGGGAAGCAGATCAGCTTCTAGTCCAATCACTGGTCATCTCCCGCCTCAACTACTGCAACTAACTCCTGGCTGGACTTCCTGCCTCTGTGATTTTTCCAGTCCTTTCTGGATCAGTGCACTGTTCCACTTTTATGGAAAACATAAACTATCATCCCCATCCCCAAGATTCCTTAACCGGCTGAGCACATACACTACCGCCCAATAGCATTAACTTTATTGGTAATGAAATGCTTCGAAAGGAAGTGAAAAAATATATTTTACTAAGGATCATCTACTAGCCCCTCCGCAATATGCTGCTTATCAGTCCAGCAGGGTGGTTGATGATGCTATTTTAACTTTGCTACATCTTGTTTACACACACCCCTGGAAGCACCAAAAACACAAATCAAAATGATATTCTTTGATTTTTCATCTGCATTCAACACCATCCACCCTAATACCCTGGCTAAGAGGCTGCATGACGGCTTTGTACTGGATGGAGGCCTGATATTCTGGCTTCTTGACTTCCTAAGTCAGAGGGTCTACCAGGTGAAGGTGGGCTATTCTCTTTCTGATCAGATCATGACTAATATCGGCTCCCCGCAAGGGTGTGTGTTATCTCCCCTACTGAAAAAATCGGTTATAATCAAACATAGCAACACACAAGTCGCATGATCTTAAAGAGAGAGCGTCCCTATAACACAGAATGAAAACGTGTAAATAATTGGTGAATTAAGTATAGAGTCCACCACAAGACTACACTTTTTTGCTCAAATTTAATATTGCGCTCCTCCTTGAGCCTCCCGAAATGTCTTTAGACTTTGTTGCTCAAACTTAATAGAACTCCCCTCCTTCAGCCTCCCGAAATGTCTTGCGATATGGATCTTCCCACTCCCCCCTGCGTACTATTTTAGTTGTTTTATTTGTCCTATGTTTTGTGTGAATGCTATGTGGGCCTGTAGGCTACTGCTGCCTGTCTTGGCCAGGACACTTGAAGATATGTTTAATAAATAATGATTATTATGATTATTAGGTTAGGTTAGAAATTTATTGTCCCCTTGGGGAAATTGTTTTCAGTGAAAAGACAGATACACATGACCATTAACAACAACGACATAAAAAAACAAACAACAAAAAAGTAAATAAAGATAAACAACCACTGATAGGACATATTTTCCACATAGTTCAGGGACACATATAAGATTTTGGCATTTTAAACCAACAATTAAAACCTTCCATTTAAATGTTTGTTTAAAAGTCTGATGGATTGTGGAATGAATGACTGTTTTGTTCTATTTTTGGAGAGGGCTGGGTATCGAAACCTGCTACCTGAGGGTAATAGTTCGAAGGTGGAGAAAAGTGGGTGTTTTGAATTTGCTAAAATAATTTCTGCTTTACTCTGAACTCGCTCTCTGTAGGTATTTTCCAGACTATTTAAATTTGTACCCAACAGCTTGCTGGCAGTGGTCACTATTTTCCTAAGCCTACTCTTCTGTGCTTCTGCTGCGCTGCCGAACCAGCAGATTATGCAGAAGGTCAAGACGCTCTCCACATAAGCAGTGTAGAACATCTTAGCCATTTTACGGTCTACATCAAATGAAATCAGCTTTTTTAAAAAGTAAAGCCTTTGCTGTCCTTTTTTCTGAACGAGTTCCGTGTACGGCTCCCACTTCAACTTGTGGTCTAAAACCACCACCCACAATACTTTATACTTATGGACAGACTGTATGGGCTGCCCTTGGATAATCGTCGAATGAAATGCTTTGTCTCTCCTAAAGTCAATAGCCATCTCTTTAGTCTTTGAGGTGTTTAGGAGGAGATGGGATTGTTCACACCAGTTAAGGAACTCATGTAGGACTGGGCCATGGTCCTGCTCATCTCCTTGGAGGAGGCTGACCAATGCTGTATCATCAGCAAACTTAATTAATTGCCTACCAGGGTGAGGGCTGGAGCAGTTATTGGTGTATAGTATAAACAGTAGGGGGGATAGCACACACCCTTGGGGGGAGCCGATATTGGTCATGATTTGAAGAGAGATTTTAAACTAAACAATAGTAGAATAACAGTATGAGCTACTTAATAATTTATTTGCATCCATAGTATACTACACTTTCCATTGAGCAATTACCCGCTACCCATAAATTGACTCATTTTATAATATAATCAGATGCTCACAATAGCTGCTTTCAGACGGGTCTGATGGGCCATGTGTGACAAAAATATCCTGACATGTGTACTCTTTATATTTCCTGAATAAAACTACCCCTGAGGTTTTCTCCGTAGGAAATGTAAATCACCTTATAAGTGAATGAGGAGTAGAAAGTCTAGAGGTTGAGCGCGCACTAAAATCTAGTTAACGTAATATTCTGTTTTAATGAGAAGCTCATCCTAAAAAACTCATAATAATATTCATTGACTGATTAAATGTATTTATTGAATGCTTAATCCTCGCCTTTTTCTTCTTTGTGCTTCAAAAGCTGATGACTTGTTGAGCTGCTCCAAGTTGACAGACTTGGTGGGCGGTTGTCAGCGGAAGGAACAGGGCGGGATGTGTGTGTGTGTGTGTGTGTGTGTGTGTGTGTGTGTGTGTGTGTGTGTGTGTGTGTGTGTGTGTGTGTGTGTGTGTGTGTGCGTGTGTGCGTGCGTGCGTGCGTGCGTGCGTGCGTGCGTGCGTGCGTGCGTGCGTGCGTGCGTGCGTGCGTGCGTGCGTGCGTGCGTGCGTGCGTGCGTGCGTGCGTGCGTGTGTGTGTGCTGATGGTGAGGTGAACACACTGAGTGACATCCAACGCTAAGAGAACCGTTTGAATACAATCATAAGGGCAGATGACAAATGGCTGTGAAACAGCATTTTTTAAAACAAGTTCTAAATTTCTTGAGAATTGTTTGAGTTTGTAATGTTCAAATACTGTAGTTTTTGAAAATGCTAGAGGTTAGCTGATTTTTTTTCTCATTATGTAATTTATGAAGCTTTTCTCATAGCTCCAGACGAAATATTTCCTGCACTGTGACATGACATCACAATAAAATTCAAATATTAAAATATTGATTTAAAAAATAAATCAGTTAGCCAATGTTTTAATGTCTAAGAAATATTCTTAAGGAATGATCATTACAATCCTGCATATGTATTTTTTCCACAGCTGTTTGGATTTGGACTTTTATCATTTGCTCCCGTGGAAATATTGTGTAAAATGACAAAAAATATTTGTTAATGTTGATTTTTTTCTTTTGATCGTTACATTATGCAATGCAAATTAAAATTATTATTTTGAATCAGCCCCTCTACACTTGTAACTGTTTTAATTAGGCTATTGTCTCTTGCATTCAATTGATCTGATTGTTTTAAATTGTTGTTGTTGTGTGTGTGTGTGTGTGTGTGTGTGTGTGTGTGTGTGTGTGTGTGTGTGTGTGTGTGTGTGTGTGTGTGTGTGTGTGTGTGTGTGTGTGTGTGTGTGTGTGTGTGTGTGTGTAAACTTGTTATGTATTCTCATTGTATATTGTGTAGGCCTATCTGTACAAACTCGACATCATTGTAAAAGAGGGTCACCCCTCAATTGATCTTTCGAGGTTAAATAAAGGAAAATGAAATGAAATGAAATGAAATGTTTTCAAATTAACATAATTATTAAAGCTAGTTTACATATGCCCCTTTTCCACTGCGCGTTTTCGCACGACACGGCTCTGCACGACTCTACCCTGATTTGAGAGCTTTTCCACTGCGAATTGGAGGCGGGACCCGTTACGGTTTTCAGTACCTGTTCGTACCTGTTTCAGAGGTAGGTCTAGCAGCCGGTACGAGCCGGGGCCTAAATGTCACGTGAACAGTGCTGTCCACTGATTAGTTAGATGAAATGACGTCATATGTGCGACGAAGCGGGGGGGGGGGTCTTTAAACATTCACCCGTCATGGATGAAAACACAACTGCGAGAGCAACAACGACAAAACGATAAGAAAAATGGAAGACATGAGAAGAAGAATCAACCCTTGGTCGATGAGCGAGGTTCAGACCTTTCTGTGCGTGGTGTCCGAGGATCGCGTACAGACCTGGACGGATCAACGCGGAACACCTCCGACTCCGCCCTCCGACTCCGCTCAGTTCCAGGCCACGGTTTTGTGTGGAAAAGCGAAAATTTACTGGTAGCACCGAGTAGAGTCGGGACTATTTTGGCAGTGGAAAAGGGGCATTAGTAAATTTATTTAATAGTGTTTGTCACACCACAGGACGTGCCACACCACAGGTTATGTCACACCACAGTTATGTCACACCACAGGACGAAATGAGACGCTCTATGAACATTTATGGTGAAATTTATTATACTTTTGTAACAACAACAAGAGAAATTGGACATTCTGGAGGCAACACTTATAGATCAAATGATCAGACAATAATGACAATGGGGGTCTTGTCTATGGGGGGCTTTACTAAAAGACCCCTATGTCTGTCCAAGTAACTGGCAGTCAAAAAATCGAATATCCTATGTCACACCGCAGGACAGCATTTGTGTTTGAAAACTAATTTGAGTGTCAATATAATTTTTGTAATTAGCCCATATTTGAAAAATTAAGTTAATTAAGTAAATAAATACAAAATAATGCCAAGGCATTCATACGTTGCTCCAAACACCTCTATATTTACATTTGATGAATCATCAATGTTACTGTCACATCGCAGGACATTTTTCATGTTCACCTTCAAATAAAAACAACACAAAACTAATTATGCATTCAAAATCATAATTTTAAAGTAAAATACTGTTATATATAACACTGCCATTTGATGGTTTAATGGGAAAATGCATTTAAATTAACATTTATGCCTCATTACAAAAAAATCATGCGTCACGTCATCTGCCGATAAACGTATGCTACCACATAGGCTATGCAATGAGCGTGCGTCAAGTCGTGCGCGTGTCCATGTGTCATATCATTCCATAGAGGGGATCGATTCATCCAACTGACAAGGATTTGAAGTCAACTGAATCGAAATGACATTCCCACCGCAGGCAGAACATTTACGATTTGTCCTCGCGAAGCAGGAAGATAAAGTTTGATCACAGAAAGAACAGATTAGGAAGTGGAGGATGTCCTCGAAGCGCTCTGAGCGCGCGCCTCCATATCGTTCACAGACCGAAAAAAAGTTCCAATAGGCCTACCTTGGTTTATTTAGTAACATGTATGCGAGATGGAAACTTCTCACCGTGCCAGGTTTTGTGGTCACGTTTTTCTTAATCATCTACTTGGACGGTGAACTGCGCTCGCGTCATCAGAGGGGTCTGCTGCCGGGTCTGTTCCAGCGGTCCATCCAGGAGGCGCGGGCCCCGGGGAGGGACGCGCCGAGCGCGGCCAGCGTCCTGGCACCACGCCGTGACTTTCTCCCAGGGAGAAACAGTGCTCCCGAGCGCAGGTTCGTCGACCAGTCGCAGCTGAAGTTGGATGATATATTCTTGGCGGTGAAGACGAGTGGTAAATTCCATAAAACTCGCCTGGCCCTTCTCATGGAGACGTGGATAGCGCGGACCAAAACGCACGTGAGTTGATTCGGCACTTTCCTAATTGATGATCTGACTGACAAGGCTTGTCAACTTGTAGCACTAATACAACATCCAGAAAACATTCCAATACAGAAAGATCTGGGGTTTTTTTTTTATGTCTGCGATATGACATCCAGGTTTTACCATGTGGCTTAATTCCTCAAGACGGTTGTGCCTTTTTATACCTTTAAAAGTTGGCCAACACATTAATCAACAACAAAGACCAGTGCTAGCGTTTCTAGTCACAGTGTTTAGGCTACTTCTCCTTATTTCAAGTGATGTCCATAACTGTCATTAAAGTTAAAACACGTGTCTAGAAACCCATGCGCACAATAACCCCCCCCCCCCCCCCGCACACACACCACACACACACACACCACACACACACACACACACACACACACACACACACACACACACACACACACACACACACACACACACACACACACACACACACACACACACACACACACACACACACACACACAATGTGCGGTGTAGAAAGGGAAGTGAGCTAGAGAAACTGGTAGCTGCGCTGAAACGGAAGCTAAGCAAAGAAAAGGAAGTGGAGTGGCTGAACTTTTATACCAAAGGCAGACACAGAAAGAGAAGTTTGCACCCAGAACACACACACACACGCACGCACGCGCGCACGCACGCGCGCGCGCACGCGCGCGCGCACACACACACACACACACACACACACACACACACACACACACACACACACACACACAATTCAGAGTTCTAAAAATATGTAGGCTACATATATTTTTTCCACAAAATGGCTTTCTCTGCCATCTGTCAGCAGGGTTGTTGTGACCGACTTCAGCACTGCATTGTATATTTGTGTACAGGAAGAGCATTCATTACCGCTCATCATATTTTCCGACTGCATTGTTCAGTGAAACATCACAGCAATAAACCGACGGCAGTGAGTACAAGATGCCAACCATGAGGTTGATGTCTTGAAAATAGTCTAGAGACAGTTAAGGCTGGTTTATACTAAGTAGGCCTACTGTACGGAGACACGGAGAGCCCTCTCCGTCGTCGGAGACCCTCTCCGTAGCTCTACGTGTGAATCCACATTTTTTAACTTTCCGTCGACGCAACGGAGACAGCAAGGGCTGTGATTGGTCCTCTAACAAATTCATTTTCGGAATCACTTTGTACCTTATTTACTCTGCACCTTATATACTTTGTACCTTGATTAGGCTACTTTGCACATTAACGACCAATAAAATACCAAATAATAGGAGTCGGATTACGAATTACGATACGGAGTCGTACACTTTGGCCTTTAACCTCTCCTACGGCCCTGGCCAAGGAGAAAGTTGAATTGGTTTAGAGTATTTTATTTAAAACCCTTTTGTGCGGTCTATGGTTACACCCTCACTCTGATTTCTCACAGGATCGTCACCTAAAATAATGTGTAGGCTAACACAAGTTCACAATAAGGGTTACAAGGGTAATAAGTAAAATTTGTTGAAACTATTAAGCGTAACAGTTAACTAATGGTATAATAACCATAACAATGGTGTTCATGTTAACAAATTTAATTGTGTTCATATTATTTCAAGTATTAATGAATACATTATTTATTAGCATTAAGCTTAACCCTAACCACTAATCAGTATTGGATGTGGTGTTCCAGTGCAACCAGAGTAACTTAAGTTAGAACTGTATTACAATACAAAACCTAACTCTTACCCGCTACCCATAACCCTAAACCTGCCATGATCCCTATATGCTGAAGCTATATTATAATATATAGCCAAGTAATTATTTGTAGATCAAAGATAGTTAACCGACATGGGTATAAGACTGTTTTGACAGTGGTGTCAGGGTGGGATGTTGCGTGTGTCATGCCAAGCTAGTGTGTGTATGTGCCAGAGAGAGAGAGAGAGAGAGAGAGAGAGAGAGAGAGAGAGAGAGAGAGAGAGAGAGAGAGAGAGAGAGAGAGAGAGAGAGAGAGAGAGAGAGAGAGAGAGAGAGAGAGAGAGAGAGAGAGAGAGAGAGCAGGGATATTCCCCAGGTCAATATGTCGTTTAGTGTTCAACCGTCATCCCTACATTGAAAACAAAACCGAAACGACAAACACACACCAGAAACACAACCGAACCAAACAAGGATGGGGTTGTCACGAGAGTCAAGGGGCGAAATCTGTTTTTAACCAGAAGAGTTTAAGCGCCTCTTCATTCCAGCGACCCGGCGCTACATGGTGAATGCATGAACCCTTTGAGTCCCTGCCATTGAGCCTGGGGCAGCTTAGTGGAGCAGTGATGGTGGAAGGTCCTGAGTTAACAGCCCACCTGTAGGCTGAACCTATGCAGTACGTCCTAATGCATCCTCTTTTCATGGAGTGCGTCCTCTGTGGGGAAGAGCGTGGTGGATCAGTCAGCTCCCAGCTGATTGTGTGTGAAGCAGAGCTGGTGACATACCATTCATGTACCTAGAATCAAGGCAGTGTGGATGGATCCACCAGCTTTCATGATAGATCGTAGGCCTAATCCTGATTTAAACACATCTTCTTCAGGGGGACAGCTATACTGGACATTTTATCGATAAATATCTTGATTGGATGGTTCCATTAAGATTGATAGATATCCTGCATAACTATTCTGATCTGTCATAATCCTGATTGAATTACAGCAAATTCCTTTCAAGGTGAGAGAAATATGTCGTTAAGAGTCACTTACATAGGCTGCATGGGATTGTGATACCAATGCAAGTACAAAAATAAATATTCACATGATGACTTAACATGAACCAGAGTAGGAGTTTAACGCGTAGATTAACAAAGACAGAAGGCATAATTAGGTGTTGGTGGAGACGCAGGCCTGCAGGTAATCAGTACTTGGGGCTGGCGGCAACAAACTAGCTGAGAAACCGACGATTGAGCAAGGCTGAGGAGCTAATGGGGAACACCTGCTGCTAGTTGAGATTAATGAGGAGAACCCTAATGACTCTGAGCAGAGCTAGGGAAGGGCGAGAGAGCCCAAACTGCCAGTTGTAATAGGGCTTGTACACCCTAATGCATCATGGGAGTTTTTTCTTGGCATTACTCCGTCATTTCGAGTACTCAATAGATTTGTAGTCATGTAAAATCCTAAATAAACCTAAGTATAATGTACCCAAAGCTAATCAAAACTTTCTGCCACGTCCCACATGAGAAACAGACAGTGGCAGTTTAAACCACAACGATGTTACCACATAATGTCAAAATAATTTCAATATGAATGACTAAAAAATGACTTAGATCTAGACCTAGGGCCTATCACAGATATAATGTATCTGGGTATTGGTTTGCGCCGAAATGAAAACTTTATTAATGGTGAATTATAGACTCAATTAGCACTTTAAAAGTCCTCTACTTTGGTGGTTAAACCCCTAAAATGCTTTAACTCAGCACATCCACGTTAATACTCAAAGTTTTTACACATTGACCATTGTGAATATGTACAGGCACGCACAGGTAAAGACGTTTAATAGCTCCGCCATCCGCACACGCGCAGGTAAGAACACACACGCGCACACACCGAAGCGACACTCGCCCAGGTAATACGTTATGTATTGAAACACGTCAACAAACTCTGCCAGGTAGCACGTTCTGTCTATATATAAAATAAGGGAAGACTACCTCTCACCTCGACAAGCAATGGCGGGTCGTTAAATTCAAACATCGGACCGACTGGCATATTAACACAGAACTGACGTGATTCTTAAAGAGACAGTGTCCCTATAACACAAAATGAAAACATGTCAATAACACAATATGGTGAATTATAGAGTCCACCACAAGACTACACTTTGTTGCTTCAATGTAATATTACTCTCCTCCTTTAGCCTCCCGAAATGTCTTTACACTTTGTTGCTCAAACTTAATATTACTCTCCTCCTTGAGCCTCCCGAAAAGTCTTGCGATATTGATATCCCCCTTCCCCCCTATGGACTGTTTTAGTTGTTTTATTTTCTCTAATGTTTTGTGTGTATACTATGTGTGACTGTACTGCCTGTCTTGGCCAGGACACTGAAAGAGAAGATGTTTAATCACAATCATAATTATGATTTTTCAACTAACAACTGGCCTTGCTACTCTCTTGCCACATTTTAAAATGTCAATGCACTTTTCAGCCCTGAATAACAGTAAAAGCTTTGTAATAATTGATTTGCATGCATAGTATACTACAATTTCCATTGAACAATTACCCCTGTTACCCTAAATTGACAAATTTCATAATGTAATCAAATGCTCACAGACTAGCTGCTTTCAGAAACACGTGTAATTCCTGAGATTCTCCTGATGGGCCGTGTGTGTGAACAACATATCCTGACATTTTTACACTGAAAAATAATACCCCTGAGGTAGTATTTTCTCTGTAGGAAATGTAAATGACCTTATATGTGAATGAGGAGTAGAAAGTCTGTATTTCTCACACCACTTCAGTGGCCGTGTTGATGACGGTTCTGCATGTCATTGAGTGGCCCCCTAAATGATAATCAGCCTGTTACCTTTTGTTTGCTGAATAGTTAAAAAGTATTAAAATGTTGGCACTGCTTTTAAGAGTCATTTGTGTTCAACAAATGCTATACGTTGTAAAATGATAGGCAAATTGTTATTACATTATGCGCTCAGAAATTAGTTACATTATCGACTGGGGTTTCCACATTATTGCTATGGGTTTTATTACAATTAGAGGTTGAGCGCACACAACGTGTGCGCGAAAACTCTAGTATGTTTAATAACAGCCCATATAGATTTGACATCACTCACAATGGACAAGCCCCTAAGGCCTATACCATTAGCAATACTAATATAAACACCCAATACCCCTAACATTAAAACCCATACCAAGACTGATATCTTACTAATACTTACACTGATGTATTACTTATAGCAATGCCAATACAACACACATAGATAGAGTAGAATAGATAGCTGCCCTACACTTGGCAGTAGAAGCAGCCATCTTGACTCCTCAGGAGCTTGTGCAGCTGCAGCCATTAGAGCTCTGGAGCTCGAATGGCTTCTTTTCCGTGCTGAGTTATGAGCAGCAGGACAGGGGATAAATTACCACGGGGGGGGGGGGGGGGGGGGGGTGAACAGGGACCCCCCTGGGCACCCTGAGAGAACCCTCATTGGACGCCAGGGGAGGAGAGAAGCATAGCCTCCTCCACCTCTTTCTCCTCCTTCCTGGGATGGAGAGAGTGGGTGGAGAGAGGTCAAGGGAAATGGGGAGGAATGCCAGAGAAATAAGTAGGTGCCCTGACAGAAATACATCATTTGAGTTTGGTTTATGTGGAGAATATGGAAGTGGACACACACACACGCACACACACACACAGGCACAGACACACACACACACACACAATACACACGCACACACGC
>OLKM01000984.1:57914-62914 GCA_900291075.1 Melanogrammus aeglefinus | reverse complement strand
TGAGCCAGATAGGAAATACAGCCCGGGTAAACCACAGTGGCAGCTTTTAAATTGTGGTATCTGAACCGACCAACATTATGATGGCTTCAGTGGCTCAGGGAGGGGAAAAGTACGTATCCAGCAGTCCATCAACCTGAGTGTATAGAGATTACATCAATTTACATCAAATATCAAGCGGCATCAAAAACATCTGATTTGTATCCATCAGTTGGATGGACGTATTACCAAAAGTGGCCAACAGGGGGCAGTAGTAATATGGTTTTCTGATCCTTCTAGCTGGCTCCCCATTGATTGTGGTTAGCAGCTGACGGATCTTATGGGTCTGAGCGCTGTTGTGTGTTGTGTTGTGTTGTGTGTGTGTGTGTGTGTGTGTGTGTGTGTGTGTGTGTGTGTGTGTGTGTGTGTGTGTGTGTGTGTGTTGTGTGTGTGTGTGTGTGTGTGTAGTGTGTGTGTGTGTGTGTGTTGTGTGTTGTGTGTGTGTGTGTGTGTGTGTGTGTGTGTGTGTGTGTGTGTGTGTATGATTTTGATGTTACGTGACATTGTGATGAACCCCACTTTTGTCAGATCAGATTCGTCTTCTTCCAAACAATATTGACTTTTGCGTGTGTTTGTGCTTGTGTGTGAGTGTGTGTGTGTGAGTGTGTGTGTGTATGTATGCGTGTGTGTGTGTGTGTTTGTGTGTGTTTGTGCTTTCGTGTTTGGGTCTGTCACATCTTTGTCCTTGCTTCAATTCAAAGTCCAATTTCCCCTTCTTTCCCCTTCTCTTACAGACATATATTTTCACAGACACCAAAGATGAAGACATCTCATCTGAAGGTAGCTCTATGATCTCCAAAACATGTCTCAGAACATAATCTGTAATAGTGCAGAAATAAAGCCTCTCCTCTTTCACCCCCACCCCCACACAGACACACGCACAATCACACAAGCACACACACATTTTTCACCTTTTAACTTTCGATTTCTTCCTACAACTTTTTTGATCACATATGTATCCCCACTTAGTTTTCTGCCCGCCCGCTCTCTCTCGCTCTCTCTCTCTCTCTCTCTCTCTCTCTCTCTCTCTCTCTCTCTCTCTCTCTCTCTCTCTCTCTCTCTCTCTCTCTCTCTCTCTCTCTCTCTCTCTCTCTCTCTCTCTCTCTACACAATGTCGCTGTCCTCTCCGTCCCCCTCCTTCCCCTCCAGGTTTTAACCTGGTGGTAACAGAGTGTCTCTCACTCCTGGTAGTAACATTCTCTCTCTCTCACTCTCTCTCTCTCTCTCTCTCTCTCTCTCTCTCTCTCTCTCTCTCTCTCTCTCTCTCTCTCTCTCTCTCTCTCTCTCTCTCTCTCTCTCTCTCTCTCTCTCTCTCTCTCCTCTCTTCTCTCTTCTCTCTCTCTCTGTCTCTTTCTACCTAGGTTTTTTACGTGGTGGTAACATGATTTATCTCTCTCCTTGTAGTAAAACACTGTCTCTCTCTCCCGGTAGTAACATACTGTCTCTCTCTCCCTAGGGTTTAACCTGGTGAGAACAGACTGTCTCTCTCCTGTAAGTAACAGACTGTCTATCTCTTCCCAGGCTTTCACCTGGTGGTAACAGACTGTCTGTCGGACCACAGCCAGCAGGCTCTGTCCTGCAAGATGTCTGCTGAGTACGACCACTTCATGGCGTCTGACAAGAGGTGGGGGTCCTCTGTAACCCCACATTTCTGAGCCTTCCCCCACCTCCATCCTTCTATATCAGAGGGCGCTCCTCTGTGCAGTCATCGAGCCCATCTCTTATTAGATAAATGGTGGGGATTCGCCCGATGAGGGCCAGGTCTGCTGGAAATCTGTCTGAACGATTGGGGAGGCCTTACGCATGCGGTGGATCAAATTATAAAAATGAACTCGCAGATTCATCTGGTTCCCAGGCTAGATCAATAAAAGTTAAGACCAGAAATAGCAAAGTACACCTCAGCCTTCTGCAATTTCAAATGCCTCTAGGCCTCTACAATATTAATAATGATGCTAAATTATGATAATATAAGTTCTTAGGCCCCTAGAATATTAATGAAGATGCTGTTGGTAATAGTATGGTCCAAATTCCAAGGGAAACAATGTTGGTGTCTGATTGGGTGTGGACAATGGGGTACCATATGTGTACCTAGGGTGCTGTGGGGGTATGCGAGGCAGAACATGTTGTACTGTGTACTGTATCCGTACAGTAGGACATCTCCCAGTACTTTATTCAGCACCAAGAAAGAGATTCTGTGTAGCATTGCTGATGAATTATTGATGACGCTGGTGCTCTGTGTAATAACCCTGGCAGTCTGCATGACGCTACATCACAATAGCACGAACACCAATGCAAAAGCGGGCGAGATCACGGCCCGTGTTATTTATTCTTTCTTTTAAATGAGTCATGTGGAGCAACAAAAAAAATGGAAATTGCGCCAGGGGCCGCTGAGTCTTTGGAGCGGTCATTATCGCCGTCCTGGCTCGGGCTATAAAAGAGCACCCATCAATTCCTTCACCTAGCGCGGGACAATAAATGGATTTCCAATTGCACTAGTTTGTGTGTCTAGCAGCGCTAGTTGTGTGTGTCTCATCCAAGCACCTCAGGCCTAAAAAATTGACCCTGTCAATTTATGTGCGACCCAAATTATTTTATGAGCTTGGAAAAAAAAAGAAAAGAAAAATTTTGATGCAAACTATAATTACATTTTTGTACAGCACCTCTTCATTCTGTACAAGGATGAGCGCAATCTCTTATTTTTAAATAAAAAAACAACCTACCTATCATTCGCTGCTGCTGGAAAAAATAAAATATTTAAAATAAATTCCCTACCTACCCATGACCTCAACTGACAACCAACAGGAACCAAACTTTTTTTTTTTTTTAAGCCTCATGGCCACTTCACAAACATTCATAGCGGTCTCTATGTCAGCTCTCCAGTTTGGGCATGGGTGCCAGCCTCAGCAATTAATGTGGAGCATGCTCTGCCTAGGCGACCAGCCAGCTCTCTCCACATCCATGAGTAAAGTGCTTGATGGCGTTCGCTGACCCCCTGGTTTGCATGCTCAGTGGGTCACCATTGCCACTTTCCATATTTTGCCGCCTTACATCACGTCTGCTTGGATACACCTCGACTTAATCCAAAAAAGCGGTGTGTCTTGTCATATGGACAAAATGCTATTTCTGAACCTGGTGACCAGGACATCAAAAAAAGCAGTAAAAAAATAACCATTTCTTTCGCTTCTCTTCCGCTGCAGTATTTTTCCCGTGGCGAGCTTGCACAAACGTATAGGGGGGTCGCGGTGTATCCATATCTTAACCAAACCTCCACCCTCTCCCCACCCCCCCCCCCCCCCCCCCCGTTCGCCTCCAGGTGGCTGTGTCACGTGGACGACGACAACTACGTCAACGGGGAGGGGCTCCGGGCACTGCTGGCCTCCTTCCCCCTGGACGGCAGCTTCTACGTGGGCAGACCCAGCCTGGACCGGCCCATCACTGCTCATGAGCTGCTGGAAGACAACACCACGGTACGCCGCACACAGCGCGCGAGCAGTGAGGGGAGAGGTCAGGGGTTTGTCTCTTAGGGTTGGGGTCGGGTCCTCCTGACCCTACAAGGGCAGGATGGTGTCTTGATTAGAGTTCTGGGAACACTACCTCCTTAAACACTACCTGCTCCTTGGAGTGGAGCAGTATTGGTAACGCTCCTGGAGTGGCTGGTTAGAACGGGGACATAATGTACAATATAATCACACACAAACACACAGCGTCATGCTCGCTTTTCTTCATCCTTTCTCTCCCTCTCTCTCCCCTCCCTCCCTTATTATACTGTAGTAGGATGAACATATTTGTCTTCCTTCTTTATTCAACTTGCTGTCTCCTCTCTCTTCTTTCTTCTTTCCTTCTCTTCTCTTTCACTCTGCTCTCCGCTCGGCTAGCTTACAATGCTCCAGTGATGCATCATAGGAAGCTACTGGGTGATTACGTTTGTGTGTGTGTGTGTGTGTGTGTGTGTGTGTGTGTGTGTGTGTGTGTGTGTGTGTGTGTGTGTGTGTGTGTGTGTGTGTGCATTTGTGTTTGTTTGTGTGTATGCGTGTGTGTGTGTGTGTGTGTGTGTGTGTGTGTGTGTGTGTGTGTGCATGTGTGTGTGTGTGTGTGTGTGTGTGCGTGTGTGTGTGTGTGTGTGTGTGTGTGTGTGTGTGTGTGTGTGTGTGTGTGTGGACGTGTTTGTGTGTGGGTGTTGCATGGTGGTGCCGGTGGAGCAGGGTGTGTGGGCAGGAGGGGGTTAATGAACTGTACTGAACCTTCCCCCCCCCCCCCCCCCCTGAGCTCCACGGTATTTGCACGAGTGACCTCTTTGAGGCGAGGCGGGATCGGAGCGCTTCCAGCGGCGTGCAGAAGACCACAGACGTGCCCCGCAAATCACTCCCACATTTACATTTAGGGCATTTAGCAGACGCTTTTATCCAAAGCAACTTACAATGGAGATGTGATGTGGAGGGGGGGGGGGGGGGGCACAACACACTTTTCATTGGACTTCCCGCCAGCGTTGTGGGGACGGGGTAAGGGTGATGTGTGTGTGTGATGGGATGAGGGCGATGGGATGAGGGTGATGTGTGTGTATGATGGGATGAGGCGATGGGAATGAGGGGGTATGCGTGATGGATGCTGGGGGTGAGGGTGATGGGATGAGGGGGATGATGTGAGGGTGATGTGTGTGCTGGGGCGTGAGGGGGATGGGGGGGAAGGAGGTTGGTTGTGTGCTGGGGGTGAGGGTGATGGGGTGAGGGTGATGGGGTGAGGGTGATGGTGATGGGTTGGGGGTGATTGGGTGAGGGGGATGAGGGGAAGAGGGATGGGCGTGTGATGGGGGTGAGGCTGATGAGGTGAGGGTGATGGGGTGAGAGGGATGATGGGAGGGTGATGTGTGTGTGCTGGGAGTGAGGGAGATGATGGGAGGGGGGATGTGTGTGTGATGGGGTTGACCTAGATGAGGTCAAAGTTGATGAGGACCAGAGGTTGATGGG
>OLKM01000984.1:40827-53639 GCA_900291075.1 Melanogrammus aeglefinus | reverse complement strand
ATCGATGTGTGTGTATCGATGTGTGTGTGTGTGTGTGTGTATCTATGTATGTATGTGTGTGTGTGTGTGTGTGTGTGTGTGTGTGTTTGTGTGTGTGTGTGTGTGTGTTTGTGTGTGTTTGTATGTGTGTATATGTGTGTGTGTGTGCGGTTCCAGCGGTGTGCGGTTCCAACAGACCTCGGCCCGGATCCGCCTGCCGGACGACTGCACCGTGGGCTTCATCGTGGAGCGCAGGCTGGGGGTCTCGCTGGTCCAAAGCCCCCTCTTCCACTCCCACCTGGAGAACCTTCTGCTGCTCACCCCGGCAAGCATACCTTGGCAGGTAGGATACACAAACACAAACACCCACACACACACACGCATGCAAGACCGCGCACACAGGTAGGCACATAGGCAGTCACGTACACAAACATACAGACATGCGGACACACACACACACACACACACACACACACACACACACACACACACACACACGCACACACATACGGCTAAGCCCTGCTAGCATACCTTAGGAGGTAGGGTAACACACACACACATGCAAGACCGCACATACACAAACATAGGCACTTACGCAGACGCGCACACAAACACACATGCACACACACACACACACACACACACACACACACACACACACACACACACACACACACACACACACACACACACACACACACACACACACACACACACACACACACACACACACACACACACACGCACAAAGACACACAATTTGGCACAGGAAAGCATACAGACAAATCCAACAAGATGCTCACTCAAGCATGTAAGCAGATTGACATATGGCTAAACTCTTGCATTTACCCACCAACCCACCTCCAATTCAGTTCAGTTTTATTTGTATAGCCCTTAATCACAGTTACAGTCTCAAAGGACGTAAGAGGCCATATGTTTATGACGCCCCACTGACCCTGCCGCCGCAATGCAATCATTCCCTAGAGGGACCAGGGCATGCATGCATATCAAACATGCCTGCACATCAATTCACATCAGCAGCACATATATTACTCAATAATATATGATAATTTAGTACACATTATAAACTGCACGCACTATGTTACGACTGTCATACAATGTCCAATCACACCACAGCACACCAAGGACTTGAAGCCACACACAATGTAAATTGAAAGGTATAATGCATTATTTCATCTTACAAAGTGACAGAAAGCTAAACCTAGACACACACGATATTGCTGAGGTCAAGGCTGTGTCTTCTCTCTTCTCCCTTGCCTTGATACAGCAGCTGACACCAGCCCAAGCAATCAACTCAACACATACAATCGATAACCATTGACCCTCACAGAAATGATTGACAGGGAGAACAACCATGAAAGAAGAGTTCATTTAAGATATATATACAGCAGATTGACTTCCATACACCGCTATAAGCTGTATGATGCATGACAACATGCATTGCATGGTGGGAAATGGTCTTGAAAATCTCAAATATTCACAGTCCACAAAGTAGTTCAGGAGGCTGTCAGGTTGCGGTTCCTGAGGTAGTCTGCTTTTAGAGACGCTTAAGTGGGAATTGTTGATCAAAGGGATTAGCCAAATCAGATGGAAAAATATTGTGCGCGTCTTCCTGCAGGCGACATTGAGCTACGGCATGTTTGAGAACAAGATTAACAGCATCGAACTGAAAGGAGCCTTCTCCAAAGAGGACGACCCCTCCAGGTAACTCCTCTCTCCCTACAGCCTCAAGGTTGTCCCCTCCATGTGCTGGGTATTATTAGCTAGGTGTGAAAGTGCCGTTAAAAATAACACCAAACGTAAAAGTTAACTAGATTTTGAAAGTGTCGAACTGAATCTAACTCTCCCCTCTGATCTCCCTCCAAAGCCCCCAAAAACGTGACTGGCCTTCTAGCTTAAAGGCTGCAGGTTAACCAGAAGTTTTGATTAATGGATACATAAAGCACTCAAAATATGTATATAATTTATAAAATAGCATTAAAGTCCAGTTTTTGTCGTTTTTGGTAGTAACGGGTGTTTTCTAACGCCATTCGGCGATGACGTCACGTTGAGGTGACGTGGTGGAAGGTAGCCTCAGCCTAGTACTAGAACTATGGCGTCTAAGAGGTGGCAAGAACCACAAGTAACATGTATGATGGCCCACAACAGTATAATTTTTAACTGGTCAGACTTGAGAGGGCGAATGAGGAATTTCCGAAAACTAATGGCCGTCAAAGCCAATTAAATGTATTTTCAGAGGAGAATGAGTGGAGAGTTGCTATAATTTAGCAATGCAGCAACGAGCGCTGTAGCTAGTCAATGAACAGCAGTGCATATACAATAACAACACTTTTTATATATTTTTACTGTTAGTGAATAGCACCGAGTGAAAGTCAACGTTTTCTTTATATCTGGTGACAGCGATTATGTCGTTCAGATAAGTACCGGTAAACTTAGTCAAAAGATCTAGAAATCGAGGGCATAATGCTAGCTATGTGCTAACTTGACAGTTCCACCTGTGAAATCCCCCCCCCAGATAATCCCTAAATAAATCTTTGCCCCGAAGTTGTAAACAGATTTCCGATTCCGTTTTGATGGTAGCCTACTCGGTCCAGTAACAACATCTTTGCCTAGTGTTTATTTCTAAGCTTTCTTTTACCCAGTGTGCAAAATACCCGTCAATATTTGGGGGGTCCCCATCTCATGATGTAGTCTTTAGCCTACATGACAACACACACACGCACACACTTAACACTGTAAAGCAAGACTGACATAGGAGGCTGTATCGGCTAAAGTTGTTTGGATGCACGTTGATTTATAACAAGGAGAGGCAAAGTTAGTTGTTGTTAATGTGCTTCCTTTCGTTGGACAAACCAAGATACAGCTATTGGAGCTAATGAACTCTCGTTTGGAATGCAATGGTCATCAATGTTTCACCATCTGCCCATTTTTGGCATGTGCCTCCACCAGCAGAGGATGTGAGTTGGAACCAAAATCCAGGCTGATTTATATCTGGACATAGACAATCTCCAAAATGAACCTGGAGTCTGGAGAAACCCGCCAAACCCTTGAAACAATTAAGAACAATGACTTATAAGAGCAGAAAAATAAACATAACAAATGGCAATACTCAAGTTAATTGAGAAATAATAACACACAAAATGTATGAATGAATGAATGAATTATTAAACAAGTTGGAAAAGAAAGAGACATGATCGATGATATTAGTTTTATCACCAAATAGGATTTGAAATGTTGTCTGTTACTCAGAGTGGTAAAATGGGTTGTTTTCTTCTCCAATATTTAGTCTTGTGTGTTCCTCATTGAATTGTGTTTGTGGCAGGATATGAGCTGTTGTTCATCTTCCATAAGCGGGGACAGGTGGTCTCTTGCTAGCCATGTTTGTTGTGGCGTCCTGTTTCTATTGCCAGCTGGTGCTAACTGACTCGGTCCATGGTCAGTTGTGTAAATCCTTTGTGTAAAATCTTTCATTTGAATGAGGTATTCTGCTCAATTATATATTCTCTGTTTAGTCATTTGTAAATGACTTTCTTTTTTTTTGATCTTTCATCCAGTTTCTCCAGAATTGATAGTACAATTCTTTGCATGTTTTTCTATCAATGTGAAAGTTTCCGGTGTTTTGTGTTTGTGGTGATGTGGTTGTTTTGTTTGTTCTGGGTAGGGAGGGGGGGGGGGGGGGCTTTTGGGCAGGCATGGTTGTGGAGGTATGCCTTGGGGTGCAGTCTGTCTTCGTCGCTAGTGGGGAGTTGGCTCACTTTGCATTGGACGGCTTCAGGGTTTAGGAGCCAAGCACAGCTCTGGTGACTAGGTTAGGGTACTCTCTCTCTTTCTCTCTCTCTCTCTCTCTCTCTCTCTCTCTCTCTCTCTCTCTCTCTCTCTCTCTCTCTCTCTCTCTCTCTCTCTCTCTCTCTCTCTCTCTCACCCCCCCCTCTCCCTCCCCCCCTCTCTTTTTCTCTCCCCCCTTTCTCTCCCTCTTCTCCCCACTCTCTCTCTCTACCGCTAGAGCCGAGGGCTAAATGCTATTTGATGTTGCAGTGTGTAGCAGCAGAGACATCTGTCTTCCCCTCTCTTGTACTCCACTGTGTTACTGTAACAAATCCCTAAAAAGCCTCAGAACAAACACTGTGTGGTCGCAACTCCCACGCCCACCGTCTCTTCCGATGCGTTTGATGACTAGTATGCAACTTAGAGGTCAAAGGTGCATCACAGGGTCGCAGGACAACTGGGACAAAAAACAAAAGTCTCCTTTATGTTTTCTTTGTCAGAGGTTACTTATACAGTTAAAAAAAAAAATTCGTTCTTCACTGTCCTAAAACTAAAATTTCATGACTCTTACTGAATCTCTTGTCTTTTATTATATTGTGTAGCAAAGCAAATACTACACGCCAACTACGTGGCTGCTCTTCACCTAAGTGACTTTAACTAGACTCCTCCACACAAAGGAAACCGGGCGTGGATGTTGTAAGGCGTTTCATTGAGAGGTAGAGGTTTGTAGTTAATGATACATGGTGCTGGCGCTCCATGCAGGAGATCACTCTCCCTGAGAGAATAGCTGGGTTCGAAATCGTTCCCTATCACGGATAGAGTGCACAATATAGGGTGCTTGCCATTTTGTAGTGGTGTTCGAATTCTCAGTGGTTAATTTCATGCACTATATAGTGCACTTAAAATACTCCAAATTTGAGTGTACATACGATGTTCCCTACATGTTACTTCTGTCTACCACAATGCAATGCGGTCGTGTTTTTCCCGGAGAAGAAGAAGAGGCTGAATAACCGCGAAAACGAATACATTTAATGATGGAGTCTCCGGCTTTCGTTTAGAAATGTCAACAATTTATTTGTGATTTAACATAGAAAATGTAGCATTCAAAATTAATTAAAAAAAAATTGATCAAGGTTATGTAACATTCAACATCAATACAACCTCCAGCGTTCCTCGTGAGTGCCCGGAGTGTTTACATGATGTGGGTGCATCTGTCTGCGTCACACAAATACCCGGCACATTTTCTGACGCAAATGACGTTTAGAAATGTTCAGCCTAGTGTCCGAATTCTCGTTTGCTCGTACTCTATATAGTGCACTACATCATAACACTATATAGGGAATCGTGTGTGAGTGAATTGGGAACGATTTGGAACACAGCTAATGTGTTTGGAGATGGCTGGTTTAACCCGTGCACACTGATTACTCAATGTGCAACAGGTGTGCAACCTCTCCCCAGGCCAAGAGTCCAATCAGTCGGACTCGGGCCGAGCTTAGCTGACTGCTTAAACCAGCCATCATCCATACACAGTCTCTCTTGAAGTATTGATTTTAACATCTAGTTAAATAAAGGTTTAATACTCAATATTGTATGCACACAACACTCACAATACACACCCAGTACTTATTTACGTACTTATATAATATAAAAGTTTAAAGGTATTTTGACTAAAGCTTGCAATACATAAAACATTACTTATTATTCAAATTATTCCTTTGTTGATTATTATTATGTATTATATATTAACAAAATTAGCAACTAGCTACCTGTGAGTATTTCATAAACCCACACACACCCACACACATTCACGCACACATACACACACACATACACGCACGCAGGCAGGCAGGCACATACACAGAGAAGAGAAAGGAAATAGTGGAAAAGTGGACAACCACACACGCAAATGTGAACCTTTGTTCCCACGCTTTTAACCAGTGAAAACAAATGAAACCTATGGTTTCTATTATACCATTACCTATGGTACATATCCGTAAACATAAAAGACTATCATTTTGTGTTCAGTTCCCGCGGTGGGTGATATAATTATTATTTTTTAATATATTATAGAAATAAACACTGCTGAAAAAAATAAAGGGAACACTTAAACAACACAATGTAACTCCAAGTCAATCACACTTCTGTGAAATCAAACTGTCCACTTAGGAAGCAACACTGATTGACAATTAATTTCACATGCTGTTGTGCAACTGGAATAGACAACAGGTGGAAATGATAGGCAACTAGCAAGACACCCCCAATAAAGGAGTGGTTCTGCAGGTGGTGACCACAGACCACTTCTCAGTTCCTATGCTTTCTGGCTGATGTTTTGGTCACTTTTGAATGCTGGCGGTGCTTTCACTCTAGTGGTAGCATGAGACGGAGTCTAAAATGCACACAAGTGGCTCAGATAGTGCAGCTCATCCAGGATGACACATCAATACGAGCTGTGCCAAGAAGATTTGCCTGTCAGCGTAGTGTTCAGAGCATGGAGGCGCTACCAGGAGACAGGCCAGTACATCAGGAGACGTGGAAGAGGCCGTAGGAGGGCAACAACTCAGCAGCAGGACCGCTACCTCCACCTTTGTGCAAGGAGGAACAGGAGGAGCACTGCCAGAGCCCTGCAAAATGACATCCAGCAGGCCACAAACTCCATGAGGGTGGTATGAGAGCCCGACGTCCACAGGTGGGGGTTGTGCTTACAGCCCAACACCGTGCAGGACGTTTGGCATTTGCCAGAGAACAGCAAGATTGGTGAAAGCAGATGAAAGCAGGTTCACACTGAGCACGTGTGACAGACGTGACGGAGTCTGGAGACGCCGTGGAGAACATTCTGCTGCCTGCAACATCCTCCAGCATGACAGGTTTGGCGGTGGGTCAGTAATGGTGTGGGGTGGCATTTCTTTGGGGGGCCACACAGCCCTCCATGTGCTCGCCAGAGGTAGCCTGCCGAGATGAGATCCTCAGACCCCTTGTGAGACCATATGCTGGTCCAGTTGGCCCTGGGTTCCTCCTAATGCAAGACAATGCTAGACCTCATGTGGCTGGAGTGTGTCTGCAGTTCCTGCAAGACGAAGGCATTGATGCTATGGACTGGCCCGCCCGTTCCCCAGACCTGAATCCAATTGAGCACATCTGGCACATCATGTCTCGCTCCATCCACCAACGCCACGTCACACCACAGACTGTCCAGGAGTTGGCGGATGCTTTTTAGTTCCAGGTCTGGGAGGAGGATCCCTCAGGAGACCATCCGCCACCTCATCAGGAGCATGCCCAGGCGTTGTAGGGAGGTCATACGGGCACGTGGAGGCACACACACACTACTGAGCCTCATTTTTGACTTGTTTTAAAGGACATTACATCAAGGTTGGATTCAGCCTGTGGTGTGTTTTTCCACTTTAATTTTGAGTGTGACTCCAAATCCAGACCTCCATGGGTTAATGAATTTGATTTCCATTGATATTTTTTGCGTGATTTTGTTGTCAGCACATTCAACTATGTAAAGAACAAAGTATTTAATAAAAATATTTAATTCATTCAGATCTAGGATGTGTTATTTTAGTGTTCCCTTTATTTTTTGAGCAGTGTGTTATTATCACAAAGTCGGTTAATGTAATCGATAGGACCCCGCAAGCATGTAAATAAGTTACATTTTTAAGAACAAATGCATGCAATAACTTACACAACCATATGGAAGGCAAAAGGCAAAAAACATAGACACACATGCACACGCACACACATATACACACACTGTTGAATGCTACTGAAATTCTCTGTACTGGCAGGACCCAGAAGTATTTTTTGCTTTTGCTTTTGTTCTTAGGAAGAGTGGCTGACCTGCTGTCCTTATGGTTACAAGCAATGGCAACTTTATTGATTTTTTGCATGGGACAATTCCACATTTCTGCACTGGAAACAATATTTTCACTTTGCTCAAAGGCAGGCCCCCCATGTCAGGGTGTTCTGGGTAATTCAAGCTGCTCCTTTAACAGCATAGCTTATATATTCTACACTTTATGCACGTTTTGTGTTCCATAGTCCCAAATTTCTGTGATACAAAAACGTATTGAAGATCACAGGAAGAGTTGAGTACGCACCATCCTTGAATCTTTAATGATTGTGTCGTTTATTAAGACAGCTCTTTCTTCCTTCTCCAGGTTCAAGACTGTACACTGTAGACTGTACCCCTTAACCAGTTGGTGTCCATGAACCACCCCAAAGGACTGCATTTCCCACAAAACCCCTGGGCACAGTACCACCGCGTACCTTGTTAAGGACCTCGTCTTGTACGATGCCAGCACTTTCTTTAAAAAAATTACAAGAAATGTACTAATCAAATTTTTTGTTCAGTCAGTATTAAAATTGCTGTGGATAACATTTTAATATTTTTTAAAGAATGATACAATTTTATTGGGCCGATGAATGTACTAAGTACAACGCTGGACAGCTCGTATTGTAAATGTATTGTAAATATGGTATTGTAAAGATGTAAGGAATCCCAGTTTTACATCGACTAGTATGTTGACTGTTGGCCGTTGAGAAGCGAGAGCTATGATGAAAAGTACATTTTTCTGTTTTCTGTGTTCGGGGGGGTCTGAAGCTGAAGACAGACCAACATTCTGAGGTCACACGCCGTCCCTCCTGGGTGGTATCCATAGCAACAGGAGGCGCCATCCAGACAGTTCTCTTCATAGGAAATGTGTATCATAAATCCTACCGATGTACCAACCGACTTCTGATGCAATTTAGACCACCTCTTCCTTCCTGCTTTCGTTTTACAATATTTCCCCTGAGACAAAGCTCTGTGTAGAGTCTTACATTATAGATGGGTCGAGAGCCTTTTCTCTAAAAGGTAGGCTCAAAGAAAATGTTTCGAAAACCTCTTCATAAAGGCGTCTTTAGGGAAAATAACTTGAGCGAGTTACTGAACCCCAGTCTCAGTGATTCCATAATCTCCAGCTAGTTGCCTTGATAAGGAACTTGTTAGAGGTTCAGGGCTGATGACAACTATCTGAGCAGTATTAGAAAAAAGTAAATAAATGAATAAGACCACTTTTGTACCTCATGTCTGCTTCCTTTCTCTATGGTATTACCTTATTGCCATTAACACACATTACATGGTAACCCTGCAAATCCAAATCCCAATGGGATTTGGATTCACTTGAAATACATGCACACATTCATGAAATATTTAGTATTTGGTATGTTTTGTATCTTTCGAGTGCTTGTGGTTTCTCAAGGTGTGCAGTCTGCTTTGTGACTCACCGGAACCTGGAGATTTAGGATTCTACAAGTCGCTCCTTTGTGTTCCTTTCGCTTGTGGGGGAGGAGACAGAGTCCTTGGTGCTGTAGGTTGGACACACTGCTCGACTACACGTCACCTCCTCATGCTCTCTGCCTCTCTGCTGTCTCCGTAGTCCTCCCCTCTCTGCTCCTTCGTTCTCCTCCCCCCTCCCTTCATCTCTGCGTGCACACCCTCTCTTTGCTCATGTCCTGAGTCATCTCGTCGTCTCTTGTTCTCTCATTTCCACTCCTTTCCCTATCTCCTTGTGTCCTGCCTCCTTCTCGCCTCCTTTCCTCTCCTCCTCTCCTCTCCTTTCTCCTGTTATATACTCTGCTCTCCTCCCATCCCCTCTCTCTCTCTCCTCCTCACCTCTCCTCTCTCATTCCTCTCCTCTCCCCTCTCGTCTGTTCTCTCCTCTCTTCCCAATATCAATATGTAAAAAAAAAATGTACTAACCCTAACCCTTAAGGTTAACATTAACTAATAAGTAGTAATGCTACATATTCAAATCCATATATATTATTGCTATTTTCTATTGAATGACACATTTCTCTCTGGATAACACTTGGCCGTGACATAATAGTGACATAGGCTCAAGTAAAGGAGTATGACTCAGAGAACGAGTGGAAGGCAGCCCATCTGGAGCCATGCTGATTCATGAGAGGACTTCTGGTCCACCAAGGATGTCCAAGGAGAACCGAATAATGGCAGGAGAGGAAACGTGGGAGGAAGGTGATTAGCAAAATGAAGTGAAATTGATTAGGTTTCAGAGTTTGTATTAATTAACACCTGTTGCCCCCCCCCCCCCTGAGCGACGAAGAATCGGCACATTTTAACTCTGATTAAACCTCTAATTAAAGCTACACCTGTTTCCCCCTGTTCACTGTGGATTCTGGGGAATAGACAATGATGGACAGCTTTGTTTTGTAGCTGTCCAAAAGGGATTGATAGTGGACCGGGTCACTATATCGATTCAGTCAGTGTCTTATGGACTAATCTATGGGATAACCGTTGTTGCCTAAATTATGTTTTACTTATTACAACTTAATAAATTATTCCCTTCTTCCCTGTTGGTTTACTTTGTAATGTTAAGGTATTATAGGGGGGTTTCGGTAGTCTATGGTTTGGATTTTCCACGAACAGCTCCAGAGGATCACGGTCGATTCCCACACGTCGAATGCCTGACATTAGTCATCCTTGGGATGCCCTTATCTCTAACTTCACATTAAAGCGTCTACACTCACTGTGAGTCGCTTGGGATAGAAGCGTCTGCTGCGTGACTAAACAGTTTTATAGTTTCTTTGCACCTGAGGAGTCCCTTCAAGTGGACCATGCTATAGTTGTGCTCGCTCCCAAAGCAGACCTCTAACCAGATTATTCCGGATCTGTCTCGGAAATCTGCTTCAATGTAGTGTCACACCCTTGTCTCCTCCCTCATCTCCTCCCTCGTCTTCCCCCTCATCTCCTCCCTCGTGTCTCCTCCCTCCTCCCTCCTCTCCTCCCTCGTGTCTCCTCCCTCCTCTCCTCCCTCCTCTCCTCCTTTGTCTTCTCTCTCGTCTCCTCCCTCGTCTCCTCCCTCGTGTCTCCTCCGTCCTCTCCTCCCTCCTCTCCTCCCTGGGCTCCTCCCTAGTCTCATCCCTCCTCCTCCCTTGTCTCCTCCCACCTCTCCTCCCTCGTGTCTCCTCCCTGGTCTCCCCCCTGGTCTCCTCCTTCCTCTCCTCCCTTGTCTCCTCCCTTGTCTCCTTCCCTCGCCCTCCTCAACACAGCTGTGTTGCTGATGGTATCTTTAGCAGACTGAGATCTTTAATGTGAGTCTGTCCACCACGGGACTGGAGCGCCGTGTATAATTCAACACATGTGCTCGCCCATTAACAATGAGCACAGGATGGAACCATGCGCTTACTCACACAGGCACACACACACACACACACACACACACACACACACACACACACACACACAACACACACACACACACACACACACACCACACACACACTACCCACCACATGTGTAGACACACACCCCTTAACAAAACCTAGAACAATTTGGTAGGGATTCTTCCATTCACATCAGAGTACAACAGAAGGAACATTGATATGGTTAAAAGAAAAGTGGTGTGTGTGTGTGTGTGTGTGTGTGTGTGTTGTGTGTGTGTGTGTTTGTGTGGTTGTGTTGTGTGTGTGTGTGTGTGTGTGTGTGTGTGTGTGTGTGTGTCTTGTGTGTGTGTGTGTGTATGTGTGTAGGGAGATGCAATAAGGGACAGGGAGACTCCACTGAGACTTCTCAACCAGATGGACACTCACAGACACACAGACACACACACGCGCACACACACACACACACACACACACACACACACACACACACACACACACACACACACACACACACACACACACACACACACACACACACACACACACACACACACACACACACACAGAAACTACTCACCCACCAGCATTTCATCCATGGGGAGTACACATACATGTTGTTATAAAAATCAACTACATGTAGCCTATATGCAGTACATACAGAGTACAAACACCCTTCTGGCCACAGCTCGTAGGATGCGGGAACAGAGAGATCACACATATTAATATTCCATATGCTGCAGAACCCAGCTGTATATCCAGTATTACTTACTAATCTCATTTTTCTCAGCAATTCAAGCTATCAGATATGTGAGAAATAATGACAAAGGCAGTGAAGTAAGAGAGAGAGAGAGAGAGAGAGAGAGAGAGAGAGAGAGAGAGAGAGAGATGAGAGACAAAGAGAGGGAGAGAGAGAGAGAGAGAGAGAGAGAGAGAGAGAGAGAGAGAGAGAGAGAGGAGAGAGAGAGAGAGAGAGAGAGAGAGAGAGAGAGAGAGATGAAGACAAAGACAGTGATGTGAGAGGGTTGGATAAATAGAACGACAGTGCAGTAAGAGAGAGAGAGAGATAATGACCCTGACAGTAGAGTGAGAGAGAGATAATAAGAACAACAGTGAAGTGAGAGAGAGAGAGATAAAGACACAGACAGTGAAGTGAGAGAGAGATAATGAGGAAGGGAATGTGCATTAAGGGCTGAGACCTTACTGCGCGCATTCAGAAACAACCCCCTCTATCTACCTCTTCTTCCTCATCCTCCACTTCCTTCCCCCCATCCTCCTCCCTCTCCCCTCGATCTAGCTCCTCCCACTCCCTCCCCGCCACCTCATCCAACTCCCCCCTCTATTCAGTTATATCCTCCCTCCCCTTCCTCCTTCCACACTTCATCACCCTCCCACCACCTCTATCTCCTCTCTTTGTTGAAAGCAACAGGTTGTTCCCCAATGCATGCACAAACCATCACAATAACTAAGTCAAAGTAATGAAGTAGGGTCATCATTCTGAGAAATGTCTTTGTCCTCTTCGATTGTTGAAATTAATTAACAATTGTGCTCGTATGCACACACACACACACACGCACGCAGGCACACACACACACACACACACACACACACACACACACACACACACACACACACACACACACACACACACACACACACACACAACCACAAACAGCACACACACACACACACACACACACACACACACACACACACACACACACACACACACACACACACACACACACACACAAATATTGTAGAATTCTAGTCTCACTACTAAGGAGTTTGGGAGAAAAGATGAATCAGGTAGTCAGCAGATGACTCTGTGTTTGTGTGTGTGTGCTTGCACACATGTATGAACATGCTTGAGTGCTTGCATGTGT
>OLKM01000984.1:37500-38843 GCA_900291075.1 Melanogrammus aeglefinus | reverse complement strand
AACAGTCACTGCTGTGGTCGGTTGCCGTGATGCTTAAATTGATGATGTCACCTGTTCTCTTTCTTTATGCTTTCACAGTAATTGTCTATCTCGGTCAGCAACTTCTGTTATCATGTGATAAATAAGGATCCTGATACCAACGGAGCTCAAAAATACCATCATTGCATGGGCCTTTATGCACTTCCGTATGTGCCTGTGATTGACACTTAAAATTAATCCCTTGAACCAATCAAGGGGAGAGATGACGATTGGTCAGAAATTACCTGGGGAGCGGTCTACAATCAAAAGACTTCAAAGGGGGCCGAGGTGCAGTCCAACGGAACAGACGTTCTCCCAGAGGATATCACTCACTAATAGTTGATGGATGGCGATGGCATTTCTAACGACGACCCTGAAATGATGTGCTCCTAAACGTGTATTCAATAAAGATAAAGTATTTCACTTTGTATTGACCAAACATTGCGGATGTCTAGAGACTGTGGGGCCAGGCGGGATGCCCCATGTCAACTCCATGACGATTGTGGAGCGAGGGTGCAGAGGGGCGGTTGCCCTGAGTCAAGAGTCGCCATCTTTCCCGATGAAAATGTTTGAGGCTCGAAGTGTTATCGCAGTATGCAGAGAAGATCAAACACTTTCCCCTGTCGCTCTCCCTTCCTGTTACCCTCTCTCTCTCTCGCTCTCTCTGTCACTATCGGCCCATCCCTTTTTCCCTCCCGCACACACAAACAGACGTGCACGCATGCACACAGGGACCCACACAGCCACCCACACACACACACACGCACACACACTCACACACACACACACACGCACACATGCACACACACACACACGCACACACGCACACACACACACACACACACCACACCACAACACACCACACACACACACACACCACAACACAACACACACACACACACACACACATAAAGACCCACACACACACACACACACACACACACACACACACACACACACACACACACACACACACACACACACACACACACACACACACACACACACACACACACACACACACGCTGTCTGACTCCGTCGCAGTAGAGCAGATGTTTGGGGAGACACTACAGTGCGCCGAGACAGGTTAGTGACAGTCGTACAAAAGGTTCATCAATCATTTAATCCTGAGTAACTGGAGTCACTCAAAGGGAAGATGTAGGCCCTGTTTGAGGACGGTAGTTTCCAGGTTAACCAGACATGTTAAGTCAGATTTCAGGGAAAGGCTGAATTTTTCACTTTCAGATGCCAATACTACATTACTCTCGGTTCGGTGACCATGGCGACTCATGCTATGAGCCTAACCTGTAGCCAACCGGACACAG
>OLKM01000984.1:22500-25000 GCA_900291075.1 Melanogrammus aeglefinus | reverse complement strand
GAGACATGCAGACAGAGAGAGAGCTTTACAGAGAGCTTTAGAGAAAGAGAGAGACAGACGGACTAAGACTGAGAGACAGAGAGATTGGCAGACAGACAGAGAGCCATAGAGAAAGACAGAAAGGGAGAGAGACAGAGACAGAGACATGCAGACAGCGAGAGAGCTTTACAGAGAACTTTAGAGAAAGAGAGAGAGAGCGTTAGAGAAAGAGAGGGAGAGAGAAAGAGAGAGAGAGGGAGAGAGAGAGACAGACAGACAGACAGACAGACAGACAGACAGACAGACAGACAGACAGACAGACAGACAGACAGACAGACAGACAGACAGACAGACAGACTGAGACTGAGAGACAGAGAGATAGGCAGACATACAGAGAGAGCCATAAAGAAAGAGAGAGAGGGACAATGACACACACAAAAACACACACACACACACACACACACACACACACACACACACACGCACACACACACAGACAGACAGGGACAATGACACACACAAAAACACACACACACACACACACACACACACACACACACACACAAACACACACATATAGAAATATGAAGAGAGATGGGCAGATAGGCAGGTTGACTGAGCAGAAAACACAGTGTGTTCTTAAGAGTGTACATGTACGTGTGTGTGTGTGTGTGTGTGTGTGTGTGTGTGTGTGTGTGTGTGTGTGTGTGTGTGTGTGTGTGTGTGTGTGTGTGTGTGTGTGTGTGTGTGTGTGTGTGTGTGTGTGTGTGTGTGTGCGTGTGTGTGTGAGAGAGAGAGAGAGAGAGAGAGAGAGAGAGAGAGAGAGAGAGAGAGAGAGAGAGAGAGAGAGAGAGAGAGAGAGAGAGAGAGAGAGAGAGAGAGAGATGTGGTGGACCTCTAGATGCACTGGAGCTGCCCTCCCATAGGCACATAGATCAGGCAGAGTGGAGCACTATGTGCTTCCAGGTCAAAGGCCATTAGGGTGGGCTGCATAACTTTATTAGAGACCACAGAGAAAATGTCAGTATACATCCATCAAATTCATTGATAAAAACCAGGCACATTTCTGTCGCTGTTGAAATTATTGAGAAATCGATAAATTCAGCTCCAATCCATTGGTACTGTGACATTTTTTGCAAAGGAAAAAAATTGAAAAACGGAAACGAACGTTGACTACATTCTCAGTTGGAAGGATCCCTGGTGGGGTGTCTTTATTGTGTGTCGCTATTTTCATTCTCACGGCCTGACAAAACCTCTCTCGGGCTAATGCCGTCTTTCCACAGGCTTGTCCGGGGAGGACGGCGAGGACAGCAAAGTGGATTGACTTTAAAACAAGAACCAAAACCATTGACCTGGGGTCTGCGTTATTAACGGCGCCTTAATGACACCGGAGGCCATGGAGAGAACCACCGTGGGAGCACAGAGGGAGCTGCAAATTGCACCATACCACAAAACCCTGTTGGTAAAAAAAACAACAATCCAGCCCCGGAGGCCGTATTGTACACTCCCCTGTGTACATTTATCATGCTAACAACCACATGAAGGGCCAGGACAGGGAGCAGACAGACATCACAAAGACCACGGCATTACTCATCTCCGACAAACGAACGCTGAGGAAGTCCCTTATACTATCCATAGCATCCAGGGACCCAAGGCGCCGGTTATTTTTAAACCTTAAAAAAAAGATTTTTTTACATATCGTAAATGGCAAGGCTACTCATCCTCTCCTTTCCCATCCCCCCATCCTCCTCCTCTCGTCTCCTCTCCTCCCTTCCTGTGCTCTCCTCTCCTCCTCTCCTCTCCTTCCCTTATCTCACCCCCTCCCCATTTAAACTACCTCTTCCTCCTTTGCTCCCTTCCTTGTCTCCTCTCCTTCGCCCCTCTCCCCCGTTCCTCAATATGCAATCACAACCGCTCACTATATACCGGTGTTGGAGATGCGTTTAATTCACCTCCAGGCTCCAGCCGCATCCCAACAACACCGTCTTTCTGTCTTTTCACAGCAATAGCTCTTAACAGACGATCTGCCTTTCATTGCAGTCGATTCTACCGTTTTAATTATTTTGATGACTTCTGCGCCTGCACTGATACCAAAGTACAACGAGACTTGGGTCGTTACACAGGAACCAATGAAAATCAATCAATCAGCTGAACCCAAGGGGGAGCCACGCAGGGAAAAAGGTGGGGGGGGGGGTAGGGGGAAACAGGGAAAGCTAATGTCATCAGTGCATATTAAACACATTCATGTTAAAGAATTACAACTTCATCACACACATAAACAATCACCTCCCCCCACATACAGACTGCAAAGGAATGCAGTACACTATAGGACACCCATAGCTAAAGGCTACTGGCCACACATTTCCTCCGAAGCTGACCCCGGAATGACGTCAGCGTCTCTCGCTCTTCGATTTTCCATCTCTTCTTCATCCCTTTTCTTCTCTCTCTGTCCCTCTCCTCCCCTCTCCGTCTCTGTGTGCGCGCGCTGCACAGTGTGTGAGATTGCCTGGCCGACCGAACG
>OLKM01000984.1:12500-17500 GCA_900291075.1 Melanogrammus aeglefinus | reverse complement strand
GTGATTTGTCTAGCAGTCGGTTCATAATGCTGCAAAAGCCGCAGCTAGCATGGTGTGAAACACACCCTGACGGGTCCTGAGTGAAGTTTGCACGTTCTAGAGGCGCACTCATTCTTCAGGGGGGGTTGTCGCTGTCAACGTCCCTAGCGGAGATATCCCTACTCTTTTTTTGAATTGTGTGTTCTGGTATAGTTCATTATCTATCCAACTGTCTGACCATCTGTCTTCCTGTCTGTCCGTCTGTCCGTTCCACCATACGTCTGTCTGTCTCTTTGTTTTCGGGCTATGATTCAAGTATCTCAAACATTTTTCATCCCCAAAGAAAACCTCTGTTTTGGGAGATTGAGAGAGTGAGAGAGTGAGAGAGAGAGGGAGCGTAAGAGAGATGTATATATAGATGATGACACAGAGAGAGAAAAAGCAGAAACCTAGACATCATAAAGGAAATCTGAAAGGCAGACATTGTCATCCTCCAAAAGACCTGGTGTAGAGGAGGCACCAAACTACTCGGGGTGAAACAAGGAAGAGAATCTGGAGGTGTTTTAATTTGGTAGAAATTCGAACTCACCAACTCAATTAATCTAAATTAATCAAAAAAGGGCAATTCTATATCTGGTTAGAGATAGACAAGGAACTTACCACATCAGAAGAAAACATCCTCCTGTGTGCAACATATAATCCACCACAAGAATCCCTATACTACAACAAGGAAAGATTCTTTATACTAGAAGAGGAGATCAACCAATTCCAGGCCCATGGTCACATTCGGATCTGTGGTGACCTCAACGGCAAGACGGGACAGGGGCCAGACACCATCAGCTCACAGGGAGATAAAAACCTACCAGGAGACGGGACCATCGCCTCCTCCTCCACCATCGTTTTATCCTGCCAGATAAAACTATGACAAAACTACAAACAAACATGGACTACAACTATTACAGCTGTGCCGAACTCAGGGGCTGTACATCATCAACTGTAGATCCCGCGGAGACCCCTATGGAAGATACACCTACAGCTCATATCTCGGCAGTAGAACTATAGATTATTTTATCACAGACCTTAGCCCTGGGTCTCTCAGAGCTTTCACAGTCAGTCACAATAAGGAGAAAAAGGGACCAACATGCTAGGAACCAGATAAACCAAATTGAGGAATCCATTGACTCAAACCATTTCTGGGAAAATCGGAACACACTTAACAAACAAAAACGGGGAAGAATTAGGCATTTAAAATAGAGATTTATGGGTAAATCACTTCTCCAATCTCTTTGGCCCCATTGTAAAGAACAAAGAAAAAACAAATATACAAGATCAATTACAAACACTAGAATCAGTAATTAAAGATTATCAGAACCCAATATACTCTCCAATCACATTAAAAGAACAACAGGACAAAATAAGTTCTCTTAAACTAAAAGCAAACTATTCTCCTGCTTTGTAGGCTTTAAAAAAAAGTCTTCGACTCAATTTGTCATGATGGTCTGTTGTTTAAATTAATAAAAAGTGATGTTGGAGGAAACAACTTACGACATCATGAAGTTCTTGTACACAAACAACAAATGTGCAGTTAAGATAGGAAAGAAACACCAGACTTCTTCCCACAAAGCCGGGGTGTGAGATAGGGATTCAGCTTGAGTCCAACCCTGTTTAACATATACATTAACCAACTAGCAAGGACATTAGAACGGTCTGAAGCCCCCTGGCAAAACACTGGTAGACACCGAGATCAAATGTCTGCTGTTTGCAGATGACCTGGTGCTGCTGTCCCCAACCAAAGAAGGCCTGCAGCAGCACCTAGATCTTCTCTCAAACCTGGGCCCTGACAGTGAACATTAGTAAAACTAAAATAATGATATTTGAAAAAAGACCTGGCCTCAACAAACTGTTACTCTAGAGCGAACAAAAAACTATGCCTACCTCGGCATAAACATGAACGCCACAGGAAATTTCAACAAAGCTGTTAATGACCTGAGAGACAAGGCAAGGAGGGCATTTTATGCGATAAAAAGAAATATCAAACTAGACGTCCCAATAAAGATCTGGCACAAAATATTTGACGCAGTGATAGAGCCCATTACGCTCTACGGCTGTGAAGTCTGGGGCCCACTCATCAACCAAGATTTAATTAAATGGGACAAAAATCTAATTGAAACTCATCATGCAGAATTCTACAAATCAATACTAAAAGTTCAAAGAAAGACAGCAAATAATGCATGCAGAGCAGAATTAGGGTGATATCCAATCGTTCTTAAAATTTAGAAGAGAGCCCTAAAATCTTATAACCACCTCAAGGAAAGCGACAGCAACACACTCCACAACGAGGCGCTTACCCACAGAGAGTTACATCCAGAAAAGGGTCCCCTTAGCCAGCTTGTCCTGGGACTCTGTCCAACACACAACAACCAACACATCAGGCAAAACCAAATTATAAGAAAACAAAAGGAGTCCAACAAAAAGTAAATTGGCCTGCTATTTGTCCCTTAACAGAGACTACACCGTAGCAGAATACCTGACCACCGTGACGACCTAAAACGGAGGAAATGCTTGACCAGATACAGACTCAGCAAACAAAGCCTGGCCATCGAGAAGCGTCGCCACAGACAGACCTGGCTCCGAAGAGAAGACAGACTGTGCTCCCACTGCACACACAACCAACTAGAAACAGAACTTCATTTCCTGACTTCCTGCCAGTCATACGAGACATCAGGAATACACACTTCCCATGGATTACAAAGGCATGCGAGGACTTTAAAGACACTCCAGATGCTCACAAACTGGCATACCTGTTGGGAGAAATACAACAATGTACGAACGCAGCAGCAAGATTCGTCACCTGTTGTGATGAGAGAAGGACCTCAAACTCCCCATAGACTTTTCCCCCTGGACTCACTCTTCACACAATAATTGCACTATTGCACACATTCTCTATAATGTAAATACTGTGTATTTAGAGTGTAACTTTAATTTATATTCAAATGAGATCCTGTAATTTTTCAAATTTTTATAATATTGCACGTTTTATACTTATTATATTCTATATTATACGATATACCTGACCTTTTTACTTTTTATTTAATAATGCTGTTTATTTTATTGTTCATCTGCTTGGGCAATGCAAATGTATATTTGTCATGCCAATAAAGCTTTATTGAATTGAATTGAATTGAGAGAGGGTGTGTGTGTTTGGGACAGCGAAAGAGAGAGAGGGAGAGATTGTGTGTGTGTGTAAGAGAGAGAGAGAGAGAGAGAGAGAGAGAGAGAGAGAGAGAGAGAGAGAGAGAGAGAGAGAGAGAGAGAGAGAGAGAGCGAGAGAGAGCGAGAGAGAGAAAAACTGATTAAAAGTGAACTCTGCTTTGTGCTGTGGTGCTGCTGTGCCAACTCTGCCGGCTGGCGATAAGTTGAAGAATAGCAGAGACCCCATTCAGCCATGTCCTACAACAATGGTCATCGCAGAGACGGACAGCAGGGAGGAGATAGGTGAGGAGGAGAGGGAGGTAAAGACAGAGCAGGAGTTGATGACCATGATGATGATAGGGTTCAGGAAAGACAGAAAGAGGAAGGAGCGGGAGGAGGGAGGGTGGCATGATGGGAAATCCAGCGGCACTAAATCAAAGCGTTCCCCAGTGTTATGAGTGTGCCCTAGGGAATATCACCACCGGATAAAGGGATGGATGCAACAAATAGGGAAGGAAATGAGTTGGCTGGAGGGAAAGCCTGGACCTGGAGTTGTATAAGGACTGAAAAAAAACCTTATTTGTCAATAGATGTGCATTCTATAACATTGTAATATTTTGCCATATATATTTTGCAAACTGCCATCCATTTACATTTAGGGCATTTAGCAGACGCATTTATCCAAAGCGACTTACATCGTTTAACACACACATTGACACACCGACGGCAGAGTCAATCATGCAAGGCGACAGCGACCTCGTCAGGAGCAATTAGGGTTAAGTGACTTGCTCAGGGACACATCAACACTCAGCTTGGAGGAGCTGGGGATTGAACTAGCAACCTTTAGGTTCTACCTCCTGAGCTAAGCCGACCATCCGATCATCACTATGTGACATGGCAAGACATATGACATGACAGTATAAATTATTACAATACCCAAACAAGGAGAACATGGATGAATGACACCACCAGTTCATGGTATGAATTGATGCAGGGAATTCTTCACTCTAAATAAATATAGCCTGTGGAGAAAAAATAAGAAAATATGATTTTAGACAGAAGTTATGAAGGTTAAAGATGTTTATTTTTGCACATAGTGTTGGCACTCTTCTCAAATGATTCACTCTAAATCTGTTTCGGGATGTTTCCAATGTACAAAATAACTTGAAATGTATCGTTCAAAAACAAAAATATATTGAAAGTCATAAAATATGTATGAATCGCCCGAAATGCAGCTCTCCAAGGGCTAAAAATGTTTCCCTCACCTCACATTTGTGATATGCTGTACAGCCATCCCCATCAAAGTTATCATGTCAAGTCAAGTCAGTTTTATTACTATATCCCTTATCCACAGTCCCTGTATCAGATGGCTTCACGGGCCCCCATGACAGAACATCCCTCTTACCCCTTCAGAGGACAAGGAACAATTCCCGTACAATCCAGAGGGAAGAAACCTGGAAAGGAACACAGAAGAGGAATCCCTTTCTCTTCCAATAAAATATTCAGCCTTTTGGGCCTATTGGACTTAGATAACAGAGAATAAACACACCGATTAAATATCAGGAAAATTGTAAACCTGCTCGTCCCAAAAAGTGACTTAAGCGGATAGAAACAGTTTAGTGAAAAATCCGAAGGGAGGAGGAGTTCATAATTGTTTGCAAGCACAAAACACTTCGTTCCTTTAAAAAAATGTTAGGCTTCCATAGAAAATGTTTTGCCTTTTGCATCCATAAACTCGCAACCCGTTGTGAAATCAACATTATTTCCACCCCCACACTCCCTTGAGGCAGGACGGAGAATCCCTTGGCACCAAATAGGCTTCCTCACCT
>OLKM01000984.1:0-7500 GCA_900291075.1 Melanogrammus aeglefinus | reverse complement strand
GCAGTGCTCTCATTTCTACAGTACACTGTCAAAACAGCCTTCGCGCACCTGGAAATGAGTTTGCAGTTTGACGGTTCTTCTTCCATGGTACTTTTTTCTGCTTGATCACTTGCGTTAGTTGCCTCTATGAGTGATCTAGCAGTATTCACGTTATCAATCTTGATACCAACTGATTACAGAATTAACAACATAAAAACACTGGTTGGATACAGCCCAAAACATTGTAGTTGTACTGAAAAACAAACCAAATATGTGTAATTGTATTTACATTTGTAGAGTACGTCAGTCTCAAATGTTACAATGTCCTTCATTTTCCGATTTCAAATTCCCCGCCCCCTCCGCTACGTAAACAAGATGGCCACCGTTGAGGGTGGAAAGTGACCATCGGTCCACACTCAAGTTTTAGATAGTTTCGAGTGCGCCACCGAGGTACTCTCAGTTCACTGCGTTTTGGCACACTCTCCGTTTTTGCGCAAAGTGCAGTCAAAAAAGTAAGTGTAAGTATAGAAGTGCGCGATTTCAGGCACAGCACTAGATTCAGAACCATGGATAGCTGTTTCAGAACCTTGGATAGCTGGTTTCAGAACCATGGATAGATCATTTCAGAACCTTGGACAGCTGTTTTCAGAACCATGGATAGATCATTTCAGGAGCGTGATAATTTGCTCTTTATTTGCGTGGCTCATTTTTTCGTTTTGAGATCCACACAGGCATTTGACATTTCGACATTTATTAAACACCAGACAAAAAGGCTGTAGCTTGGATAGCACCAAGCCGATGTTCAGAAACGGATCAGGATGTTTTATGTAAGAAACGTGTGTTCTATGGATGGTTGGTTAAAGTGTTTGGGTTGTAAAGGACAGCGGGCATGATTCATGTTCTGGTCCTCAGAGTTCTGCCCTCTGGTGCCCCTGCTGCACGACCTGCCATAGTCCACACCTCCAGGCACATTAACATGCACACCGCGTTCGTCCTTGGACACCTAAATCCCAAAAGCCACATGACACGCAGAGAAGATGGGACCAGGCCTCTGGAGGGAGGCAGAAAATTAGCTCTGGAAAGAAAGAACAAGGCAAACGCCAGAGAGAGAGAGAGAGAGACATGGATAGAGAGACAGAGAAAACATACAATCGCCAAGAAGCCACATGACACGCAGAGAAGATGGGAGGACCAGGCCTCTGGAGGGAGGCAGAAAATTAGCTCTGGAAAGAAAGAACAAGGCAAACGCCAGAGAGAGAGAGAGAGAGAGAGAGAGAGAGAGAGAGAGAGAGAGAGAGAGAGAGAGAGAGAGAGAGAGAGAGGAGAGAGAGAGAGAGAGAGGAGAGAGAGAGAGAGAGAGAGAGAGAGAGAGAGAGAGAGAGAGAGAGAGAGAGAGAGAGAGAGAGAGAGAGAGAGAGAGAGAGAGAGAGAGAGAGAGATCCGTAGTTGAGGAGTTCATTGCTAAAACAAATAGCTTGCCTTGTTAAAATTGCCTTACAGCAGTGCATGGATTTTCCCAACTGGAACTCAATGACTTATTCACTGGAAGTCCCCCGGGCGAGGGAGCCGCATTAGTAAGAATCTTAGCTCAGAGTGCTGGGGTACAGCAGGGGGAAGGGGGGAAGGGAACGTAGTCTCCCGGAAGCACTTAAATAAGACCTCCTGTTGTTTAAGTGTAGTTCCCATCACCGGTCTGTGTTTTTGAGGGATGTTTAGTATCACTATGAAACACATGGAGGTTGTAAGGTCGCAAAACACCCCTTATGGCAAGAAGCGATCTGTTCAAAGAGCGAGCCAGAAAGAGGCTATCTGAGACACACAGGCATCGCGTTGACGTAGCCCGAGCGCCCCTGGGTGGCTTATGGAATGAGATAATTGTGATGTCACTTTTGGGTGTGTAGTCTCTCTTACGTTTTTTCACAGTCTTATATTTAAGAGTTTATTTAACTATTTATTTAACTTTATATTTAACAGTTTTAGGACCCACTGCAACTTTTTTGAGTTGCAAAAGGAATGTTTGAATTGACCAACCTGCGATATGTAATCAATAGCAGAATTCAAACGCACAAAGAATATTTTATATTATTCTGCTAATTCTCTATTCTGCGTTGATCATCGTTCCCGAAATAAGGTCCCATGGTGGTCCAATGGAAGGGGCGGGACCTAGCCTCTCTTTGAGTCATTCCACTGAGTCTAGTGCAGGGCTATTCAACCTCCTTAACAAGTGGGCCGAAAAGGAAAACCACTGGGGGTTCATGGGCCACACAGAGTAACACTACATGAATGAGGCCCTGTCCACACGAACCCGGGTATTTTTGAAACCAAACTTTTATGAACCGCGGTTAAAAAATTTTTTGCGTCCACACCACCGTTTCATAAAAAATAACTCCGTCCACACGAGACCGCAAATCCGCCTCAAACGTGCATTCCAAAGCAGTAGGTGGTGATTGCACTCCAAACAGGAAGGCCATTTAGCCAATCACAAGGCTGGAAAAATTCATACCGGAAAAACAACAATGGCGAACCGAGGCCGGACAGATTCCTTCGTGTGGACGGACAGTTACTCATGAATTTAAAATAAGAAGAATTCAAGAAAATGTGGATTGGGAGTCATGTCAGTCCAAGATGATAATCTGATGATCTGATGATAGTCAAGTGATACGTTGGTCTCCATGGATACTACTTATACTGTTTACCGTCGCACAGTGTGACGTCAAACAATGTCGACAAGGAACCAAAAAACTGCGGTTTTCCCGTCCACACGTGACTGCTGAAACCGGATTTTTCGAAAAGTTCACCCTGGACTCCGGTTACAAAAAACTCCGGTTTCAGGAGCCGACAACTGCGGTTACGTGTGGACGAACTGCGAAACCGTGTAGAGAAACACACGGTTTCAAAAAAACCGGGTTCGTGTGGACGGGGCCTGAATCGCTACAAATAAATCGTACTTAAAGTAGTGTTAACTTAATATATATAGTACTACTACATGGAATAAACTTTTCAGATGCATTCCTTCCTTCTTCACTTTTAATCGTGTCATTATAAAAGATTTTGTTCTCACGTATTTTGGACACGTATTTAGAATTCAACAATGTTGTTTGAATCATCACAAAACAGAACTACTGTACATATGAGATATTTTGAGCCAGTGAGTCAGTGAGAAAGATTGTACTGCCTTGTTTGCCTAGTTTGGCTCATCCTGAGACCACTCATGCAGCTTCTTATAGGTCCCTTGTTCTGATGGCATTCATGAGAAAAGCTAGACTCACACGTATCGGTTTGAGCCAAAACATTGTCAGAATAAGTTGATGCCAGTTCCTGATTGTGGGGTACTGATACTGGCTAGTATCACCGGCTATACACAGAAACCTGATTTGCATGCAACTATGTTTCTCCTTTTATTTTATTTATTTTTTGCATTCAACCTCTTGCGGGCCAGAAAAAAATTAAGAGGGGCCGCATTTGGCCCACGGGCCGCTAGTTGAATAGGCCTGGTCTAGTGATTCTCTCTGCATCTTGCCAAACTCTCTCTGCATCTTGCCACACATCTACTGGCTGAGAGGGCCAGTAGATGATGAATATGAAAATTAACTTCACCACTCTTGTGTGTGTGTGTGCGTGGCTTGTTCGGGTGCAACTGACAGCAGACAAAATATGGGCAGACACACACCCTGTCTCTGTAATACTTTCCCACTAGACCAGGGGTGCCCAACCTTTTTTGGTCCAAGATCTACTTTTAAAGTTGAAAGTGTATCTACCAAGCCATATAGAAAGCCGTAGCGTAGCCACAATTTATTGTGCACCTATATAGAACACTGTTTTCTGACACAAAGATAAAGTTTTAACAATAATAATACATTTATTGAAGTAAAGGTGCGAGGTGCAAAGAATAAGTACAAGTAGGCCTAGGTCTGGCCTGTACCAACACAACAGGCAATACAACAACCCATATAATACAATGCCTAATTCCAGTTGAAAAAGGGGTATCTCTACCTTAATGGGGCACCTGGCACTGGAGGAGAAAGCCAGTCTCTCATAGTCCGGTTAGTAGGAGCTGAGGGCCAGCCGTAAGCAGGCTGCAAGGTGGTCATCAGTCAGGGTGGATCTGTATTTTGACTTGATGATTTTCATATGTGAAAAGGCAGACTCACACAAATACGTTGATCCAAAAAGTGCAGTCAAATTCTGTGCAGTTTGAGTGCAAATTCTGTGCAACTCAGTTTGAGTTTGGGGTACTTGTCTTTCTGTCAGTAAAGTGCACGTTCAAATTCTGACAAGATGCTTGTCGGAATTTGAACGTGCACTCTCTTGCACCCTTTCGAGTCCTTAGTTACAACCTAGAAACCATACCCCTCATGCGCAGATAGAAAGGGGCGGGTGAGATTTTTTTCCCCCATTAGGCTTGATATAGCCTGCATTTTTCAAATGTTTCAATGTCTTTAAGACTCACAATATAAGAGAATATCCATGTCAGTTCGGCCACGGTGCAGTGAATGAATAGAGATCGTAAAAAAAACTTTATTTTGACAGATGTGCCCGAAGTGACTACTTTACAACCTCGTTGATGACCAACAATTAGAAAGACATATACTTTTAATTCAGCCTTGGGGGGAATCTTTCCTGCTGTCAGCTCCCAGACGCTACTCTTGTAACAAAGGCGTAGTGTGTACTGAATGCATGTGGATGATGATACACTTCCTAGGGGATAACTACATTGGCACGACACCAGTTTCCTCCATCACAACATTTCTCGCGATCGACTCCAACTGAGCCCGCGATCGACTGGTAGGGCACCCCTGCACTAGAGAGTGTTTTCTAATGGTTTGTGTTTTACTGGACATTGTGATTGTTGGTGCCGGTTTAGGGCACACACACACACACACACACACACACACACACACACACACACCCACACACACAACACCACACACACAACACACACACACACACACACACACACCACACACACACCACACACACAAGGCACACACAACACACACACACACACACACCATCACAGCACACACAACACACAACACGACACAACACACACGACACAACACACGACACACACGAAACACACACCACACACACACACACACAACACACACACACACACACACCACACACACACACACACACACACACACACACACACACACACACACACACACATGCAAACTACAAGGAATGTCTGGGGCCTGCTCCTCCTCCACATTCAGCTTGTTATCCCCTGTGGCTTCCAACCACAGGTGATAACAGTACAGAATGGATGTTGAGTGTTTGGAAAAGCATGGCAGTGGAAGTCTCATAGTCTTTATATTGACATTCCAGCAGCCACCAGATTTCTACACCTTACTACGCTAAGAGAGGGCATGTCTTAGCGTAGAACAGAGAGTATGGTACATAGGAGCGTATGGTACATGAGAGCATAAGGTAAATAAGAGAGTATGGTACACAACACAAGAGTGTATTGCACATAAGGGAGTATGGTATATTACAGAGTATGGTACATGAGACAGTATGGCACATAGGAGAGTATGGTACATAAGACAGTATGGCACAAAGCAGTATGGTAGATTGGTACATTGGAGAGGATGGTACATAATATAGTATAGTACATAGGGAGAGTAAGGTACCTTAGGAGTATGGTACAAAAAGTACTGTACATCATAAGAAGGTATGGAAACCTGAAATTCAGCAATTGCGTAAAATGGCGGCTCTTGGGTTTTCTTCCTGTTTGATTGCTATTCTGAGTCTGGAGTCTTAGATGTCCCCTCTTCCTCCTGCTTTTGTGAAAAGGCACCTTGGGGTTCTTTGAATTCTCCAAACTATTATCATTACTGGAGAGCCGTGATGCGAATGGGGATAGGATGTGCATTGACTCAGCATGGTGTGACATGGCAACTCGCATGTCCAGTGCAGTGCTCAACATCTCCATGTGATTATCTTTAACCGGCGTTCCTCTGTCTCGCCTCAATCAGCTGCGTGGCTAATTCTCTCCTTCCTCCGCCTGATGGCGGGGGAAGTGGATCCTGATTGAGGAGGTGATGGTGGTGGAACACATCTTCCGGTTCACTGCTGACGACGTGAGGTAACTTACCCTGAAAGTTTCACGCAAGTTTAAATAACGCAATGATGGCGCCTATGACACATGTACGGCAAGCTTGTTGACAGGAAACCGTGAAACGGTGTGGGTGTGGCTGCCAAAGGCGCTTTAGCAAAATCCCAGGAAACTTTAATGGAGATGGTGAAGCTTTGTGTTTAAAGAGAAACCTTTCCCGTCCTCTCGTTGATGTGCTAGTGTGTGGTTTCGTAGATTAACAAAAAAACAGCTGTTTGCAGTAGAATAAATAAAGAGAACAAGTTGTTTCTTCTTACGAGGACCTCACATCTATACGCGACGAAACACTGTCTTTGATATATTTCTGGTGTTTGGTGTGTTGTGTCTGTTGTGTGTGTGTGTAGTGTGTGTGTGTGTGGTGTGTGTGTGTGTGTGTGTGTGGTGTGTGTGTGGTGTGTGTGTGTTGTTTGTGTGTCGTGTGTTGTGTGTGGTGTGTGTGTGTGTGAGCCGTCGGTCAGCCTGGGAGCATTTGGGTGCTTGTTAGGAGGGATGTCCTGGCAGGCAGGCAAGTAGATAGAGAGTGACAAATATAGGATTCAAGACACGGAGAAAATAAGACCCCCCCCCCACGCCCACACACACACACACACGCACACGCACACACACGCCACCACCAACAACTCACACTCACAAATGCACACACGCACACACCACACACATTCCGTCTTTTTGTTTGCCATCTGGTTTCAAAGCTTTGGCAATAAATGGGCTACTTAACATTCAGGCCAACAAAGAACTTTTGAATTTTATGAGAGACATACAAGGACCAAGAGAAACAGAGACACAGAGAAAAAGGTAGGAGCTAGGAATAGGAGAAGAGAGACGAAAGGATGACGTCTGTTTTCATGGACAAACATTTGCAACCATTCTTATGTAAATATGCAGTGTCCTTGGCTCAGGCGGTATGCATTGTAACACATTTCACACAGACACACAACATCCTGGATGCCTTGATTAAAGTGTGAGAGAGAGATGAGGAGGGGAGAGAGAGAGAGAGGAGAGAGAGAGGAGAAGAGAGAGAAGAGAGAGAAGAGAGAGAGAGAGCAGAGAGAGATAGAGAGAAGAGAGGAAGAGAGATGAGAGAGGAGAGAGAGGATGAGGAGAGAGAGAGAGAGCGAGAGAGAGTAGAGTAGAGAGAGAGGGGGGGGTGGGAGTGAGACAGAGAGAGCGAGTGTTGTGTATGAGTGTGTGTGTGTGGTGTGTGCGTGTGTGCGTGTGTGTGTGTGTTGTGTGTGTGGGTGTGTGCTGTGTGTGTGTGGGTGTGTGGTGTGGTGTGTTGTGTGGTGTGTGTGTGTGTGTGTGGTGTGTTTGTGTGTGTGTGGGGTGGGTTTTCGTTCCAGGCTAGTTTGTTTATACTTTGTAATTTCCAGACTTCCTGTTGTTTTCACGATTGATGG